>CM076570.1:195211419-195385352 GCA_034641835.2 Pinus albicaulis | reverse complement strand
GTCACCATGACGTTTTAGTGTCTATCTGGGTTCATCATTACTCCCTTAGAAGTCTACAACAACAAAGTTCCTAAAATAAAGCCTTGAAATTGAGAGAAAATCTCATAAAAGTCTTAAAAACACTTGTACCACACTTTCTCTTAACATTTCTTGCGGTACCACACCTTTTGTAAAGGAAAACTGCAGTACCTATTGCACATTTTGTGTATTAAAACTGCAGACCCCTGTTAAAGGTAAAATGAAGGTGGAAAGTAACATTTAGAAGCCCAGCAGTGAAATCTGGAAGCTTCTAGAAGCAATTATCCGGTCGAAGGTTCGCTCCTATCATGTACATTCACTCCTCCATTATGGGAGCCTACCCCTTGGTTTATGGAGCTCAATCCCTTCAAAAGAGGATTCTATCCCCTCTTATGTGGAGCTGCAACCTCTTCTCTTTTCCTATAAATTTAAGCCATAGTGCAGCCTAAAAGGGGGTTAGACTTTGAGAATTTTTGAGGATAAATGTTGTAGAAACTCAGACTCTCTTAATTGATCATTATGTGGGAATGATTACACACCAATGTGCATTTTAGCTGAGAGAGTGCAAAGCTTGTCAGAGTAAAGGAAACGCCTGTTCCAGGCCCCAGGAAGACCTGTACGACATCAAGGTGGACACGGTTGTAAGGCTCTTTCTTCATCAAAGATAATACGAATGAATCCCGTTTTCTCAATGAGTTCTTTAATTAAGTAGCTTGTTTATCATGTTTTATCAATGAGTTATTTAATTAATTAGCTTTTTTCTTGAATTCCTTGATCATCTTGATAGATATATGATTCATGAATTATTTTATACTATGTAGGTGCTATTGATTTTTTCCATTTTTGTGATTGCAGATCTTTGAAGATGACTCTTTCAAGCAACTGGAAAGAAGATCATTACGAATAGCGCTGGACTACAGGTAGGTCTTCAAAACCCCTATTGTAGCTAATTATGAATCAAATATTATCTAGAGAAAATAGTTTTTGTTTGTCTGTTTGTTGCTAGATGTCTGTAGGACACTTGGGAGGTATATCTTGTCAGCAAGAATGCCTTATCCGTCCAACAAAATGGCGACTTCGCTGGGGAATGGATCTTGAACTTCGATTTCTTTTATTTTTTACATGTGAATTTATTTTTTCTAATTTTGATTGGTTTATACTAGCTTAGGTAGTTTATCCCTGTAGAATCCCTGACAAATGTTTTAGAGTTTTTAATTTTTCTTTTAGTTTTCTGGTATCCGCACTTTTCTTTTAGAAACATTGCGGGCATCTCCACTCTTTTCTTGTATAAACAGTGCGAGACCGCACCTATTTACACTGAAACTTGCGGACCCTGTGAAAATTTTTAGACAACCTTAAAATTCTCTTTTCTGGAATAGTTTGTTTGATTCTTAGTATATACCCAGACTTGTTTTTCTGTCAGAAAGCCTTGTGTGAATTTCTTTTCAGCACTCTTACAATCTCATCAGTCTCCGTTAAGTTAATTGGGTGTTTTGAGTTTCTTTTTTGGAGAAATTCTTAATTTGTTTCCTTTGGTCATTAATTCGAGGTTTGTCTCAGTCTCTTAACAATTTTTCATCTTTTTGCTTTTGTTTTTGCAAAAAAAATTCCCCCTCATTCCTTTGGGGGGGGGGGGGGGGGCTAAATTGTGTTTGAGTGTTAATCGCCTTTGAGTGTTTTTATTTTTTGATCTTTGGAACTCTCACCCAATTTTCTTTACTTACACTTGATTGGTTCTTAGATTACATTAGAATCATCTTGTGTTTGAGAATTCTCTTGCATAGATTACATTTGCATAATTAGAATTCTCATTTTCAGAATATGAATGAAAAATGTGCATAGATTACATTTGCATAGTTTTCATGTGAATTGTGCATAGATTACAATTGCATAGTTTACATTATGGGATTTTAATTTACATGTTTTATGCTTGTTTTAAAAAACATAAAAATAAAAAAAATTGGAATTGATTAGAATTAATTTTTCTTGATGAAATTAGTGCATTAGAAGATTTGTTATATTTTCTCTTATTTATCATTTTTTTCATTGTTGTAAGTGAATGGAAACTCTCTCCTTACTTTAGTTAGGATTCATCGAATTGAAAAGATTACATTATCATATTTGATTGCATTCAGTTTTGGGTCGGGTCATAACACCATTGGTTTCATATCCATTTACCATTTGAGTAATAATAGCCCAAATAACACAGTGCTTAATAAAATTCATCTAGAAATTTTTACATTTTTAGGGCTCTTTCCACAACATAGCTTAGGCTAGTGTCTTGGAATAGGTTTTAGTTAACTCTCCAAGACAGTAAAACAAACAAGTACTTGATCTTGTGGTAAGGAAATTCCAATAGTCGCATGTATGCTCTGAGAAGCTCCTCTTAAAGGAGTCAAGCACGAGATCATATCTGAACCAGTGAGGTAATCAATCCTTCCTCATTGGGAATGATAGCAAATATACACATATTAACAATGGTAAACCTTGGATTGACCATTGTCAAGGAGCCTGGGGTCACTTGTCGGTAAACCTTGGATTATGTTAAGGAGCCTTCAAGGGGATTGAGCTTTGTTACTTTGCCCTTGCATGTGTATCGGATCGTAGACTGTTCCCCCAGGTATATTTTTTCCTGTTGGTGACCTTAGTGGCCATAATCTATAGGATTATTTCCTAAGGTGACGGTGGAGGGAATATCCCACTGTACTTGGAGCAGACGTCGACTAGACTCACTTGGACTCTTCGGAGGGTTCTCTTCACTCTAGATGGCATAGTGGAGAAACTTGCACTAGTCTGTTTCATTAAGCAAGTTGTCGGGGTAATTGTTCCAACTGCCATTTCTGCATTAAAATTCTACGATGTTGGATTTCATCACCAAATAGTGTTTTTAGTGCGGGAATATACTTTTTGTGTGTGGTTTGACTCCTAGATTTGATAATGCATGTTCATTTGTTTGTTTTTACTTTCTAGAGACCATAGGTGTGAATTGTGAATTATAATTGTGAATTGTGAATATTTTTAAATTGTTAATAAAATTCACTGAAGTTGAATCTAATGGCAACTGTTCTAGACTTTACCAACCAAGGAACCCCTCTTAACGAGAATCCTAGTACTTTTCCTTGTTTTGGAAATGTTGGCTCTCCTTATATGGCTACATTGTCATTACCTGGATTTACAATAGGTTTACCGATATGGTTATTTTCAACTTCGTTGGCCCCAAATACTCCAATTGTTCCACCGCAATCGGATGCTTCACCTCAACAGAGTTCACCATCTCAACATCACCAACCTCATGTTGACCCTTTACCTTCTTCGCCCAATATTTATTCCTCCCTTTATTCCTCTTCACTTGGTAAAAGGCTTGACGCTAGTAACCAAGTGGCTAAGAAGAAGAAGAAAGGGAGGAAGAAGAAGAAGCAAGATAAGAAAGAATTCAACCAACCAACCATGGCTATAAGTGTTAGTAGTGTTGAAGAAACCTCCAACATGCATCGTAAACCAAAATTCCCTTGCAAGCTTTGTAAGGGTGACCACTTCCTTATCAATTGTCCTAGTATTCCAAAGGTCTTGGAAGTATGGTTAGAACATTCTCATCAACTTACCGTTGATCCATCAACCAATGATAGTCAGGTTCCTGGGAAAAAGGGTAAAGTTAGGTTTCCTTGTAGGTTATGCAAAGGGAGTCACCAAACTCACATTTTCCCTCACATGGATGAAGCCTCAAAATTTTTGGAAAACCTTATTGTTCCACAACAACAACTTCCAATAGGTTACCGTAAAATTTCTCCCAACCTACCGTCAACTGACGAAATGATTGATCTAATTCCAAGTACAGTCAATCCCACTCTTCCATTGGAGAGTGAAACTGATATCACTAAGGTTGATGATCCATTAGTTGATCAAGTGGTCAACTCAATTTCACATTTGGTCAATCCCACTCTCCTATAGAGAGTGAAATTCATACTGCTCAGGTTCGTCTTGTTACATCAGATTCTTCTACGCTAGGGGGAATTTCACTTGTTCCTACTAAACCCCCTCCAAATACCGAGGTCTTTTCCTTTGATTGGAATAGATTGACAAAAACTCGTCTTCCTTCCTCCATCCCTTTCCAAATCGTTGTGAAGGCTTATGGTAGGAATGTACGTCGTACACATGTAGATGAAGGTGCTTCTGTTAGTATTTTATCCTCAACTGCTTGGAAAGCTTTGGGTTCCCCTCAGCTTGTGCCTGTTACACAGAATCTGTCAGCTTTTAACAGAACCATTAGTGAACCCTTAGGGATCCTTCCTAAGTTTTCTATTACTTTGGAAGGTAAAACTGTCTGTATTGATATTATGGTAGTTCGAGGCCCCCTTGGATTTCAATTTACTCCTTGGGTGAGACTATGTCTATGCAATGAAAGCTGCCGTATCAACACTCTTTCATGTGATGTCTTTCCCTCACAATGGAAACATTGTGACTGTTGACCAACTTTCATTCGCTAGTCTTGATTCGACTACCAATAATCTGACACCCCTAAATTTTCCTTATACTAAAGTGGTATCTACCCCGCCACGACTTAATTATGTGGCAACCAGTCCCATGTTTTTAGTTACCGACGCAAGGGAGCCTCTCACCATCTGCTCGAATTCCTTTAACTTAGATCTGGTAATTGACATGGAAAACTCTATGGGATTATTTTGAACGCGATGTTCCTATCCCTTTTGAGTCCCTTGACATGTGTTCCTTCTAGAGAATTTTTCTTCCATCTGATGAAGACCTTTTGGAATCCATGATCGAGGAGTGTCCCTTGACATGTATTTCTTCTAGTTGGAAGCCATGACAAGGTCACGTGAGGAAAGTTCCTTTTACTATGTCAACCTCATTAAAAAATGAATCAGTGATTAATGAGGAGAGTTCCTTTTACTGTGTCAACCTCGTTAAAAAATGAAACAAGTCTAATGAGGATAGTTCCTTTTACTGTGTCAATCTCGTTAAAAAATGAATCAGTGGTTAAAGAGGAAAGTTCCTTTTACTGTGTCAACCTCATTAAAAAATGAATCAATAGTTTGTGAGGATAGTTCCTTTTACTGTGTCAACCTTGTTAAAAAATGAATCAATTAGTTAGAGGATAGTTCCTGTTATTGAGTCAACCTCGTTAAAAAATGAATCAAGTATGAGGAGAGTTCCTTTTACTGTGTCAACCTCGTTAAAAAATGAAACATGTCTTAGTTAAGAGGAAATTTCCTTTTACTGTGTCAACCTCGTTAAAAAATGAATCAGTTAGTTAGAGGATAGTTCCTGTTAATGAGTCAACCTCGTTAAAAAATGAATCAGGTATGAGGAGATTTCCTTTTACTGTGTCAACCTAGTTAAAAAATGAAATAGATTCCATGAGGACAGTTCTTTCCTGTGTCAACCTCATTAAAAAATGAATCAATAGGTTATGTAGGTAGATTGTAGAGAGTATATATGAGGAAAATTCTTGTACTGTGTCAACCTCGTTAAAAAATGAAACAGACCCATGAGGACAGTTCTTTTCCTGTGTCAACCACATTAAAAAATGAATCGGTAGGTTATGTAGGTAGATTGTAGAGAGTAGATATGAGGGAAATTCTTTTACTGTTTCAATCTCATTAAAAAATGAAACAGACCAATGAGGACAGTTCTTTTCCTGTGTCAACCTCATTAAAAAATGAATTAGTAGGTTATGCAGGTAGATTATAAATAGTGTTTTTTGAGAATAGTTCCTTTTACTGTGTCAACCTTGTTAAAAAATGAAGCAGGTCGCCATGAGGATGGTTCTTTTCCTGTGTCAACCTCGTTAAAAAATGAAACAAATCCTCTCCTAATTAAGTTGAGTCTTTCATATGATCTCGTAAACGAACCTTCATTCCATCCACCTTTTAGTAACCAGTAGTCTACTTAGTTGAATGAAATGAAGCTTGGGGGGCATGTGCTCTAGCAAGTTACGCTTGGGGGGCATTAGAAAACTACTCTCAAGCACAGTTTTCTCTGTTTCAAGCTTGTGTAAAAATGAAACAAACCTATCTAAAGCATAGTTTTTCTCTATTTCAAGCTTTTGTAAAAATGAAACCTATCTCGAGTCTATTTTGGTTATTATTTTCAAGACTCGTTAAACTCATGAAAATCCCGAGATTATTTTTGCTATCTTTCATTCTTGTAAAACACATGAAAATGCCGAGTTCTTTCCATCTTTTCCTTCTTGTAAATTAAATTGAAAGTTGGCCATATGAGTACAATTTTCATCACTTTTTCAAACTGGTTAAAACTTAAGAAAAAGTGAAAACAATGAGTACATTTTTATCACTTTTTCGAACTCGTTAAAACTTACAGAAAAAGTGAAACTATGACTACATTTTATCCCTTTTTCGAACTCATTAAAACTTACAAAAAAGTGAAACCCTGGAGTTCTCTTTTAAGCCATTTTCAGACTCTCTAAAGATGAAAATATTGCCGAGTACTTGACTATTCGAACTCGTTAAAGGAAATGAACAGTCGTCCCTTCAGTATAAGTTTACCCCTTTTCTGGACTGAAATGGACTATTTACGAAAAAAGTATACGTTGACTAATCATGGTCAATAGAGTTCTCCCCCGCATTATTTTATCCTTCTTTGGGCCTAAGAGACTAAAATTACGAAAAATAACACCCATGGAGTTTTCTTAAGTTTTTTTCTTCTGACTCCCTAAAAATGAAAAACACCAAGTTTCTCCTATACTGGACTCGTTAAAATTTAATAGTAAAGGACCTGTTGATTACAAACAAGGATGGACCACTCCTTCTTAGGGTTTGATTTTAAACTAAGTTGGACTCATCCAAAGGATGAGCTTATAAACAAGAAAATGTTATCCTCCTCAAGCTTGTCAAAAATAAAGAGGTACTTGCCAGAAATGGTGGGGGAAAAAGAGAAAATGAATTTATTTGTTACACTTTGATTTAAAAGCAGTATACCAC
The DNA here is from genome assembly GCA_034641835.2 of Pinus albicaulis. NCBI lineage: Eukaryota > Viridiplantae > Streptophyta > Pinopsida > Pinales > Pinaceae > Pinus > Pinus albicaulis. The sequence goes on along the minus strand of CM076570.1, from coordinate 195,378,378 downwards.
TCTTGAACACATGACTTTTTGTCACACTTCTACCTGGGTTGGGAAAATCCTTTTCCTATCAGTTAATCGAACCACATTAAAGGTCTTCAGCCAGGTTTTGGGTATTAGCTTAGGGAAACTGTTACCAAACCATCTGCAGTGTCGTTATGTGTTCAAGAGGACAGTCAAACAAACCATTCATTTTTAAACATTTATCTCCATTCGAGTTGACCATCCCTGAGTCAGTCCTTGCAAAAAATTTCTTCAAAACTTGATCTATGGTTTTGAGTCATGAGCTTGCTTACGACGGATCACTTTCTATCGACGACAGCTCATCATCTAGGAAGTTGATTTAGAATCTGTCAGTACCTTGGAATCTACATGCCTTAATGGCAGGTTTCTCGCCTTCAATGATAGGTTGCATCATTGACCTTCGATCGAACGATTCCGTGAAATGTTCGACTTCAGATCACTTATTCACATTTCATGGATTGTACTGAGTACTTTGAGAGCCATTGTAATTATTGGTGGTTTCTCTCACACTTGTTAACATTTCACATCATTGATTGGTAATCAAGTGAGTTCTACCATGTTTGACTTCGACACATTTAATTACATGGATAGAATCGTACTAGTTCGGGAAGCATAAATCAAGACCCTAGATCTAGTTTCCACCATCCAGGATGCGAGGAGTTTTATTATTCATTATGCAGTAGACTATTCATTACAGACAGTTGCATCCATGCTATGCCTACACTAGTGATATTAAAATCATTTCTGTATCAGAACAAGTTTAGTTAGTTTTTGATCTGAGTATGGGAATGCCTACCTCAGTGATGATATATATATCTGTGTGCGTGTGTGTGTGCGTTTTGCATTGAATTTTTTTACAGGATTCTAACTGGGGTGTCCACAGGCTAATCCTTGAAATGATAAAGCACTTCACTCTTTGAATTATCTCAGACTTCGCACTTTAGGGGGCAATCTATTACACTGATATTTGTCACCATGATTTTTTGGTGTCTATATGGGTTCATCATTACTCATATATTACTCCCTTAGAAGTCTACAACAACAAAGTTCCTAAAATCAAGCATTGAAATTGAGAGAAAAGCTCATAAAAGTCTTAAAAACACTTGTACTGCACTTTCTCTTAACATTTCCTGTGGTACTGCACCTTTTGTAAAGGAAAACTGTGGTACCTACCGCACGTTTTGTGTATTAAAACTGTGGACCCTTGTTAAAGGTAGAGTGAAGGTGGAAAGTAACATTTAGAAGCCCAGCAGTCAAATCTGAAAGCTTTTGGAAGAAATTATCCAGTCGAAGGTTTGATCCTATCATTTACATTCATTCCTCCATTATGGGAGCCTACCCCTTGGTTTATGGATCTCAATCCCTTCAAAAGAGGATTCTATCCCCTCTTATGTGGAGCTGCAACCTCTTCTCTTTTCCTATAAATTGAAGCGATAGTGCAGCCTCAAAGGGGGTTAGACTTTGAGAATTTTTGAGGAGAAATGTTGTAGAAACTCAGACTCTCTTAACTAATCATTATGTGGGAATGATTACACACCCTTGTGAATTTTAGCTGAGAGAGTTAAAAGCTTGTTAGAGTAAAGGAAACGTCTGTTCCAGGCCCCAGGAAGACCTATACGACATCAAGGCGGACACGGTTGTAAGGCTCTTTCTTCATCAAAGATAATACGAATGAATCCCGTTTTCTCAATGATTTCTTTAATTAAGTAGCTTGTTTATCATGTTTTATCAATGAGTTATTTAATTAATTAGCTTTTTTTTTTAATTCCTTGATCATATTGATAGATATATGATTCGTGAGTTATTTTATACTATGCAGGTGCTATTGATTTTTTCCATGTTTGTGATTGCAGATCTTTGAAGATGACTCTTTCAAGAAACCGGAAAGAAGATCATTACGAATAGCGCTGGACTATAGGTAGGTCTTCAAAACCCCTGTTGTAGCTAATTATGAATCAAATATTATCTAGAGAAAACAGTTTTTGTTTGTCTGTTTGTTTCTAGCTTTCCGTAGGACACTTGGGAGGTCTGTCTTGTCAGCAAGAACGATGTATCCGTACAACACATTCTAATTAATTTGTAGACTAATTATAATTTATCCTTTCCATTATCTACACAAGCCCATATGCAGAGTGTTTTCAATTTCGTAGTTATGTGGATGCATGAGTGGGATGTTGGGTATGGAAGCATTGACGATGAAGTTCCATCAATGCAGGCCCCAATCTTTGAGCTAGATGTAGGGGAGCACCAAACCAAGATTCATTAGACTCCCATCCTAGATGACTTTCATTTGGACTCAAGTGAGGTTAGTAAATTCATATATCTAATTAAATGTGGTTCAAAACCATTTATTTCCATATTGTTTATTTTGTAAAAATAATGATCTAATTAGTTTGAATTTGAATGTGTTATATTGTAGTACCTGATTATGAATTATTACTTTGTGTTGCATAACTCACATAGGAGTTCTAGTGGTACTTAGAGTGGATAGTTTGTATATTTTCAGGCCCATTTCATAGGGCACATTCACATGTGATGCAAAATTTGTATATTTTCATATGTGGACAATTTATGGATGTACATGAACATTATTTCAGTTTGTGGATGCTTATTATTTCATTTTATGGATGTTCATGTACCATTTGTAATTTGTATATATTTTTATATGGAAAATTTATTGATACATTGATTATTTTAGTTTATGTATTTTTAGTAATCTTGTTTATGGGATATTCATTAAATTTTGAATTTTATGGATATGTTTATTATTTCTCTAATATAAAAAAATTTCTATATAGTATATTTTTTATTAAAATATATAACAATTTTTATTTCTAGTTTCATAAACTATGAAAATAAGTACAATATTAAGTCATGATGCAAGTCACTTTGATACTTAAAATGAACTCAAATATATGATGGCTGAATTAAAAAACACAAATAGGATTGAAATAAGTTTTAAATTCCATTTTAAAAGATGTTTGGTAAACAACAAATAAGATTATTCAATTTTATTTATTTTGAGGTCATCCACAACAACTTAGTCATAACATGATATTTAAGCCATATGTATTAGAACTCAATATTACCAAAAAGAAATTTAATGATATATGTTTCTATAATTTTATATATTTAATTAAACATGGACTTTCCTAAATGTACTTGGCTATCTCAAGGTTCAATTTAAAAACACAGATGAAATTGAAATAAGTTCTATTCAGTTTTCAAATATGTCTTGTAAATAACAAATAAGTTTTTTCAATTTTATTTCTTTTGAGGCCATTTACAAGAGCTTAGCCATAACATGATATACAATCTTATTATGGTGCAAGTCACTTTGTTACCTAAAATGAATTAAAATATATCATGTATCAATTTAATATTGAACATGGAAAGAATTACAAATATGCTTCATATTGGCTTGTAGAAAGTGCCTTTAGTGCAATCAACATGTATGTAATTACAATGATTTAAAAAAAAATTATTTGAATTCTAATTTCATCCATACTTAATTTAAAATATATATATATGGAAAATTTTGTGACCCATCCATATACCATTGCATGACCAACTCTTTTAAGTCTATTTCAATCAATTCCTTATCTCAAGGTTCAATTAAAAAGCACAAATAGGATTGAAATAAATTTTATTCAATTTTAAAAAATGTCTTGTAAACAACAAATAAATTATGTTCAATTTATTTCGATTGGGGTAATCTACAAGAGCTCAGTCATAACATGATATAAGTACAATATTACTATAATGTAAGTCACTTTTATACTTAAAATGAACTTAGATATATCATGTATCAACTTAATATTGAGTGTGGAAGGATTTACATATAGGATTCATATTTGCTTGTAGAAAGTGTCTTTTAGTGCAATCAACATGTATGTTATTACAATTCAGTTTTAAAAATAAATTAGTTGAATTCTAAAGTCATCCATATTATAATAAAAAATCTATCTATCGGATTTTTTGTGACCTATCCATATACCAAGGATTGAAATAATGTTTTAAAGTATTTCAATCAATTTCTTATCTCAAGGTTCAATTAAAAAACACATATAGGATTAAAATATGTTTTATTCTATTTTTAAATATGTCAAGTGTAAACAAAAATTAAGTTTCATTCAACATTATTTATTTTGAGATCATCTATAAGATCTTAGTCATAACATAATATAAGTCAATCGTATTGGAATTTAATATAGGTCAAAAAACAATATATGATAACATTACTATAATTTTATATAATTCTATCAATTTTTCTAAATTTACTTAGCTATCCAAGTATTTCAATCAATTCCTTATGATTGAAATACATTTTATTCAATTTTAAAAACTCAAATATAATTTAAATAAGTTTTATTCAATTTTAAAAGATGCCTAAATGTAAAATACAAATAAGTGTTATTCGATTTCATTTATTTTTAGGTTATCTACAAGAGATTAGTCATGAAATGATATATATGTGTGTGTTTGTCTGTGTGTTCTATTTGTTTCACTTTTTACAATCCAATATGGCATGTGTGTAACTCTTTCCATGCTTTAAATCAAACTGACACATGGCATTTATTAATAACATAATTTTTTAAAAGTTGCTCAGAACCTAGATCTAGTTGAATTTCCATTTTAAGTAAAAAATATCACATCAACTTGGTTATATCATTAATCGATTTATTTTTAGATCTTTCTTGATTCTAAATCTATGGGGTTCACATAAGGATCCTATCCTTCAAAATAAAACCTCTTTGAAGTTTGGAAAACCTTATTTTTACAAAATATCGATCAAGCTTGATAGATTTTTGAGCCTTATAGATTGTTTGAGCCTCTGATTAACCATGTAAGTGACTCAATCGAGTGTTTATTAAACCATTGATCAAGTTATTTGAATTTATAATTAAGATTTCGATCGAGATTCTAAGGTCTTAAAAACCACAACTTTAGCACCCCTTCTACAGATTTCCTTGTAACACCATTTTGTTCCCTAGTGGACTTACAAAAAAATGTAACGGGCCCCTCCCCTCACATCTACCCACTTTCACCAACTTACCCTCGGTAAACATGAGATGAGGACCTGTTATGAAAAGACTCAACCTCCTAGGTTACCTTAAGGAAACGGAGTAAAAAAAAAAAACCTTACTGACTTCCCTCAGGTGCCACAAGACCCTTGAGGAGTAACCAAAACCCTTCAGGTGTCCATCCCTTGAGGCAACCTAAATTTTACTTGACTTTCACCCCTAGTCGCTCCCTTTCCAAGGAATTAGTGTGACTGTAAGCTCCCATTCGCTCTCTTTCCAAGGCATCAGTGTGGCTATAAGCTCCCAGTCATTTCCATAGGCCTGCATGAGTGTTACCAGGGAATTTTTATCCCAATGTTTTTCTAGTGACTGCGGATTTTAAGGCTAGATTCCAGGGCTGGGGCTAGGTCCCTACCCAAAAATCCCTATAACTTCAAGAATTCATAAATTACATAAGGACAATGCTCGTAAACTGAAAAATGACACTAGAACTAGGCCTAACCATCCCCAACGGGGAATGACATTTTTTCAAACACTTGGAAACAATGAAACCTATAGGTCGTGAATACAAGACTGCGCATAAAGGATTGAAAACTCATATGAGACTTTACAAGATGGATCATTGCCCTCTCTCATCAGCTGATTTAACATCAATTAGGTCTTGCATCCATTATTCTTTCAGTTATGAGTAAGAATGTGAAATGACCATGAATATAACCAGTCACATAACCATGTTTATAACCAACATATAACAATGAGATAATAGCCATTAAAGCCACACATTAACAAGCATAAAAATAATAGAATTAGCTTTCATTAAATATAGGAAATATCCAAATTGCTTAGCGAATTCCACATACCACCCAGCCATAGATATGGTTGAGCCAAATATCTCTTCAGCCAGTCACCCTCATTCCATATTCCAAGCATGAATGTGAGATCTCATGGATAAACCAATCCAAAACAATCAAGGGAATCCAGAGGTTAAACCACCTCCACCCTCACCATACCGCGATCACACCAAAACCAGTGTTGAGATCACAAAACTGAAATGAGCTTGGAATTCCTCTAGATAACATCACTATCCTTGAGGAATTTTTCATCTCCTTGTCTATAAGCTTTACCAAAATCCACAATGGATCAATAGGCCCTTACTGAGACACCACCCTTAGGATTTACCATGTATCCCACCAAAACCGATCAAGGGATTCCTAGGACTTTGGCAACAATCATGAAACCACCTCTTCCCTGGATTCCTAAACCATCTGGTAATTCCAAATCGATAAAAATCCCATCACACCATGGCTATCCGGAAAAAAGGAAAGGGAATGTTGAAAACCACTCTCAAAACCCGGAAAGACCATGCCACCAACCACAAGAGAACCAAATACTGACACGCATATGTCATGCATGTCAAAACCATATAGGAAATCACACATGCAATTTGTTACCCACAAGTATTCTTGTTGAAGCTGCTTGATCTTGATCTTCCTTTGCTTTCCTTTCCTTTCCTTTCATTTTCTTGCTTTCTTTCTCCTGTTGGTGCTCTTCTCCTTTCTGAGTGTAGTTCTGAAATAAAATGACAAAAGGTTACCAATTGATGCGATAAGGTATTTTTATTGATGAGGCGTCTAATTTTCCAATTTTCCATTATTTTCCTTTAATTTCCTCCTCACATGAAAGACCTTTTCAACTTCCTTTTCTCCTGATTTCCTTTATTTTCATAAATAAATGTGCAAAAATACATTTTTTCCTTTGTAATGCCTTAGTCAATTCTTTTTTTTTTTTTTATGGTAAATCCTCTCTGCAGACAGAGACGATCCCTCTAGCCCTAGGGTGGGTCTAGAAACAAAAGTACACTCTAAAGTGTTGCTTCCTAGTTAATGAATGAATAAAAGACACGGTAGATTGACCTACCGGGAATCCCATGTTGTCGTCATTGTAGAAAGAGTAGCAGCCTCTCGCTCTTGCCTTAGCAAATCATAATCCGCTCGCTGTTACGCTCTGATACCTGCACACATAACAAAGAACAAGAACAACATACGACATAATGGTTTCACTCACAAATATTAACCAATAAAAGAGGGCTAAACATATTGTATTACAGAAACATCATATCACAATAGTGGAACCAAATAGTAGTCATGTATATAAATGATTAGAAGGAAGAGTACAACCGATGCTTTGACGTCGCAGTCTCCTCCAGCGGGGTTCAGGTGAAGCGCGTCTCAAATGTTCGTCAGGGAATTCAAACGAGATGAAGGCATGGACTGAAGCTCTCTTAGAAGTTGTTATAGCATCATTTTTCACCCTCAGGTGATTCATGATTGTCTTTATGGCTTTGGGCACCCATTCCTACAGACTTGAACAAATTCACTAAAAAACAGTGTTAAAATTCCCATACGCGGGTATGCCCGGACTTTTCCGCGTGTATACGCGAGTCCATATGTACTTTTCCGCATATGCCATTAAAATCATTAAAAAATATATAAAAAATCCCTATTTTCGGGCTGGGTTGATGGTTACTCCAGTAGTTCAACCACCCCAGCACGTGGCCAACTATTTCCAACTAATTGAAACTACTTTGAGGGAGTATAAAAGCCCCTCATGTGCATGGCCTAAGGGAGAGAGAAATTTTATAGACATTATACTTTGTTGGAATCCCTAATTCAAGTCTGATTCCCCGTGCCTCCTACACTTTCCCAGATTTATACAGGAAACCCTTGTTTCTTGGAGATGTTCATCCATTTATATGCCATCTCGAGTGCACAAGTCCTGAAAGTTTCTTAGCGAGGCAAGGGCGGGATGAATCCGGACAACGGTCTGCTCGAAGATAGTGGAAGGATTCAGGTGATCTCTCCACTCTTTACTTCTGTACATGCTGTTCACAATAATGAAGAACCATCTTGTTCCTGAACTTTTGTGTTAGTATCTATTTGTATATGTGGAAAGATTGATTATTAAGCATTTATTATTGTTTATATCATATTTCACATGGATTACACTAACGTTTAGGAGAAGTATATGCTGTACAACTAGGTTTCCGTGCACGTTCTTTCTTGTTTTCCAGGTTGAAGGAGGAAGAAAGGTTGCTGGGGGTTTGGACCCCGCGGGATCTACATCGAACGTAGGACTACGGGTGAGTTCTGCTATTGTTGTTATCTAGTTTTTTGCATTCAAGTATGGTTGTGTGTGAGTCCTTCTGAATGGCATGCCCTGCTTTGTGGAGGTTTTGACCCAACAAACCTCTAGGGTGATTTTCCCCGAAACAGAAGTCATGGACACAAGCTTGCTCAACGTCATTCCTTCTTATTCTATCTTCTCTAGTAATTCAGCTATAGTATGTCTAATTCTCCAAGTTCAACTATTTTGCTATAATGTGTTCAGTTGGTTGATGAGAAGAGATATAGTTTCTTTTATAGAGGAAAACGAGGAGGTTGGGATCCCTACAAAGGTGGGAGGGAGTCCTATCCTTTAGGAGAGTTCCAAGGGAGGTGGAAACTACTAACTAAAGGAGGGAGTCCGTGGTTGTTTCAGTTCAACCACTCCCAATGACTCATCCTCATGGTGATTGGAATGGAACCTCCACCTCTATTTTTAAAAAGAATTCCATAAAAATCTTAGCATGGGTGTATAACTGGCACAGAGCGCCAATTGGCATGGGCTCAGTGTTACATTTCCTAGTCGGCGCGAGGGTGTAACTGGCTACTCGCGCCAAGGCAAAAATAGGGGTTTTTACAGCTCTTCTCAAGGAATTTTCAACAGAAGGAATATTTCCCTCATGTAAAGGGATGAAATGATAGTATTTGCAAAGCATGACATTGCTTATTGGTCATAGAAACCGAACTCCAATGTGCGAGTTGGGGATTGCAGGGACAGTGACAAAATGCTATGTAACATATGCCCCTTAAAGCATGAAGTTTGGGGGAGAGGGAGGGGTGAAATGCTTTATGAGAATGCATTCGAACCAAACACCAATGTTGGAAGGCTTGCAATTACAAATACAACTGATATCTGTGATACATGAATCATGTGGCATGGACGCATCCATCCATAATAGATTATATAAGAACTGAAATCCAAGGTATGGGCGCAGCCATCCAGTAGTAAGGATCAATAAATAGACTCAGGTATGGTCACAACCATCCAATCAAAAGAGTCATGCAATAAGTCATGATAACCCACAACAATTCGTGGTCTAGATTTTATCAGACAAAACCCAGGGTCTTGCTCTCCATATCGACCAAACAAGTACAATTTCAAGCATGCGAATATATGAGCTGAAGTCGAACATGCAGGAAAATCGTTTGATTACCAGCTAATGATGAAAGTCATTTACAGATGCGAGAGAAACCACCAATGATGATGATGGTCCTCAAGGTACAAAAAGGTACAATCTACATAATGTGAACAATGATCTGGCATCGAACATCCATAGAATCACTCGATCGAACGCCAATGATGTGAACCTTGCGTCAAATGCAAAAAACCTGCCATTGAGGCATGCAGGCTCCAAGGTACCAGAAGGGTGTCTCTAGATCAAATTCCTAGATAATGAGCTGAAGTCGACAAGAAATGACCTGGTCGAAGGAGGGCCATAATGTTTCCCACATCATCGACACGAGATAGAGGAACATGATGAAAGTGAAATCAGGACAAACAGGGAATTAGAGGAAGGTGGACAACTGCAAAGGCAAACTTCTCTTGAACATATTAGCGACATGACACTGGATTTGGTAGTATTTAACATCAAAGGATATGAGGTCATGATGATGTGGCAAAGAGAAGATGAGAGGTCAAAAAGGATTACCCAAACCCATGGAGGCAAAAATGACGAAATGAGATGTCCCCAACCCAACACGAATGCAGACAAGTGCCAAGTTCAAGAGTGGCATACTGCCAGCATAACTAAAACCTGGTTCCATTTTCCCCCACCATTTCTGGCGAGTACCCCAATTATTTTTTTTAAAACAAGCTTGAAGGGGATAGCATATGCTTGCACTGTAAGTTTGTCCTTTGGAAAAATCCAACCTAGTACATTTTACGAGCCCTAGGAAGGAGGAACTTGAGTAATGTCATGGTGACGAAGTCCGATGTCATCAGGGTTTGACGAGCCTGAAAAAGGGACAACTTGACATATTTTCATGTTTAGAGAGTTTGAAAAGAAGGCAGAAAAGAAAACTCCAACAGTCCCTTTTCATAGGTAGTTTCATAGATCCGAAAAGGTAGAAAACTATGTCTAAGAGAACCTCGTAGTCGTGATAGGCTAAGGTATTCCTTTTTTGTAAGTAATCCATCATAGCCCAAAAAAGGGGTAAACATATACTGGGTAGATATCATTTCACAGCCATTTAACGAGTTCAAAACGACAAGAATCTCGAAAATATTTTCAATTTTAGAGAGTCAGAAAAGAGCTGAAAGATGACTCCACCTGGAGGAATGAGTGGTATTAAGGATAGCAACTGGTTCTGGTAATGGTGGAACTACTCATAACAAGTAAAGGTCAAGAGGTCGGCTAACAAGACCACTCATTGCAGCGGTTCCTCAGGAATGGGTAAAACAACCAAGTGAGGCCATATGACCGACCGTGTAGATGGTAACGATGGAATGAGAAGACCAAGGCTCATATGAAAAAACAGGATGATAAAATGGAAATCACGAGAGATAAAATAATAATGGTTTCATTTTTACACAAGCTTGAAACTGAAACAAACTATGCTTGAAATCGGTTTCATTTTTACACAAGCTTGAAACGAAAACAAACTATGCTTGAGATTGGTTTCATTTTTACACAAGCTTGAAACAAAAATAAACTATGCTTGATAAGGTGGGCATGCCCCCAGATGGTGACTCAATTCGAGGTACATTCCCCCCAAGCTTCAGTCCATATGAAAGGAAGATGGAGTGAAGGTTCAAATTATGAGATTAATACTTGACTGGGATTTTACGAGATTGTATCAAAGACTCAAATTGAACAGGAACGTGTTTCATTGTTTTAATGAGGTTGACCCATTAAAAGAACTATCCTCATGACCTAATTCATTTTTTAATGAGGTTGACATAGAAGACCAACCATCCTCGTAAGAGCTTATTTCATTTTTTTAAGGAGCTTGACACAAGAAAACAAACCGTGCTCCAGCGACCTTGTTTCATTTTTTAAGGAGCTTAACACGAGAAAAGGAACTATGCTCTGATGAATTTGTTTCATTTTTTAAGGAGCTTGACACAAGAAAACAAACTATGCTCCGAAATACCTCTCATCATGACGAATAAGAGGTCATGGCTTCCAAGAGGTTCTCATCTGATGGGAGAACAACATCTCAGAAATCAGGATCCAATACCCGCAGCACATGATGCACAACAAAATTATCACTAAATATTGGCAGAGGACAGGTAGCCACATAATTAACCTACGATAGGGAAGGTATAACCAAAGGATAAAGACCGGGAAGGGACGATGGTGGGCCAACTGCCACATCAATACCAAAGAATGAAAGATGATCAATGGTCATGATCCAACCTTCAAGCAGAAAACAAATCACACGAAAGAGGGAAGAAACAAGTGCACCCATTGCATAAGCACAATCGTTCCCCAAGAGTAAATTAAAATCCAAGGGGCTTGGAACAACCATCACGTCTATATAGATGATTTTCCCTCCCAAAGTAAAATGCAACTTTGGAAGGATCCCTAACGGTTGACTGGTTCCTCTGTTAAAGGCCAACAAATTCTAAGTAACAGGCACAAGCAGTGGAGAACCCAAGGCTTGCCAAGTAGTTGAAGATAGAACACTAATAGACACACCTTCATCTATAACAGTGCTGGGTACGACCACATTGAAGACCTGTACCATGACCTCGAAAGGAACATAATAAGGAAGACGGTATCCCGCAAATCGACTCCAATCTAAGGAAGCGACCAAACTACTTGGAGGGGGTACCATTGAGCTGACATGGTCATCCCATGCTATTACTAGAGCAAGAGGAGAATCCTCTGAGACTTCCATCATGGGAGCAGGAGGAGAAGTTTCTTGAACTACAGGGATGGGAGAATCTGTCTCCAAGTTTGAGGAATCTGAAGAAACAAGAAGAACGTGAGGGGTATGTGAGTCACTCTCGATGGAAAAGATCTGATGAACCATAGGCAGGATCAAATCGACCGATTCCACGACCAATGGTTGGTTGGGAATGGATTCCTGAATTTGAATTTCTGAGGGAACGATATCGACCAAGGATGAATCTCGACCGATCGTTGAATCAACTAGCGGAGGACTCAAAGAAAGCTTCTGGTAACTAGTCAGAAGGCAGGGTCTAGAAACAGTAGGGTTGTCCAACACTCTCATGGCTTCATCCATGTACAGAAAAAGGTGAATGGGATGATGCCTTTCACACAACTTATAGGGATTTGTGATCTTAACCTGTTTCTTACAAGCCTTATCAATACTAGTCGAAGATGTGCCACCAATCTGACTTCCAGAAGCCAAAGGCAATGACAGACGGCCATCGAACCATACCTCGAGCACCTTGGGGATGCCAGGGAAATCTCGAAGAAAGTGGTCACCTTTGCACAACATGCAAGGGAATTTGAATTTCTAAGGAAGGTTGGATGGTTCATCATGGGAAGGCGTCTTGGGCGCAATAGCCATAGAGTTGGCCTCTCTCTTATCGGATTTCTTCTTCTTCATCCTCTTCTTCTTCTTCTTAGCCACTAGGTTACTAGAATCCATACTTTCACCAGGCGAAGTAGAAGAGGAGGATGAAGAAATAGGGGAAGAAGGGGAGAGGTCCACCTTAGAATCAACATGATGTTGTTCAAGTGGAGGAGATGGTTGTACAGTGGGCGTAACACTCGAGACCACATAGGTCAAGAATAACCAAACAGGAAACCAAACAGTTAACCCAGGTAGGGACAATGTTGCCATATAAGGAGCACCAACATTCCCAAAAGCAGGAAAAGGACCAGGATTCCCTTCGGAGGGGATTCCTTGGTTGGTAAACTCCAGAAACGTTTCCATTGGAAACAACCTTAAAACAAAATACTAAGGAAGATAACTTTAACCAGGAATATTTTGTGGGCATTTAATTTTTTAAGACATTGAAACAAAACTCAGCCATTTCATATTTTAAGAGTCGAGAAACAGGAAAAAGGTGACTCTATCACTTTTAGGTCGAAACGAGCATGAAAGTACAAGTTCTTGAGGATATTTTCACTTTTAGAGAGTCACCAAAAGACCAAAATGACTACTCAGGTAATCTAAACAAGAGGGTGTACCAAGTTTCTGTGAACTGCAATATACACCTTGGTGATCAAATGAAAGAGAAATGACCAAGGACTTAACATACATGCATGTAGTCTCCTCGAATGTTGTGTTCGGTGTATCATGGTTACAGGGCAGCAGAATCAGCTTCCTATGGATAAAGGATTTCAACCTATGAGGGTTCTCCCTTTATATACATGACGATACGGGGAGCACCAGTATGTACTAGCATTGTCAGAAGCCAAAAGGTGAGCAACAACTACTAGGTTTTAAGACGACAGAACACGTCTCTAGCCTAGACCACTGGAAATGTTTCGTTAGGTTTCAATGTTGCCTTAGGTTCATTGAGTAAATTTTAAAGTTGATCTTGGATTATGTTTCAATTTCCAGGCCCTATCAAATTTGGAGCTCGAATTCCTAAATTCAAGCTATATGCAAATGAACATCATTTCAATTCGATGAATGCTAGTTATAAGAAGGATAGAAATATTTCAAACAAGCAAGCAATGAAAGAATGCGAAGAAAATTCTAATGCCCTTAATGCAATCAATCAAAAAAAAAATTTCTTCCTAGATTGACAAATGCTAGTTATGTAAATGAACATTTCAATTCAATGCAATAAAAGAATGAAAAATATATTTTTTGATTTTTTCAATGAAATGAAGCACACAACGTACCAATTCAATGGAAAACAAAATAAACACTAGTTTGAGTTTTGTGAATGTAGGGATTTGAAATTGAATGACTCAACCAAAGTGAAACAGACACAAAAACATGCAATCTAATGAAGCAAACTTTCAATCAAAAAAGAGAGTTTCCCAAAGTGACCCAAACAAGCAAAGTAATTTATGCTCAAAGTATTGAAGAAGAAGGACCAATCAAAAAAACGAAAATACCATTCAACCAACCAAACATTCAAAAGGATAAAGGAAAACTCAGTCTAATGACCCAAAACGAGACTAACAATAATCAAAGAGACATGTTCTCGAATAGAAGGCTTGGTGTGCAAGAACACTTAGAAACTCTAAGGTCTTAAATGACACCGATAGGAAAATGGACAAACGACTGAGGGAAACAAGTCTACAGTAGTCAAAAAAGTCTCAAAGTCTTAATCACACCCAAAAATAACCCAGAAGCAATAAAAAATGACCAAAACACTCATTAAGGAGGTCAAACCAAAACCTACAGGGGTTGGCGCCACTGTAAGGATGTAATCCGCGCCATACAGGGGTTGGCACAAGTGCTAAAAGAGAAACCTGCACCAATCAACGCAACTTTTCAGACAAAAACCACGCCAAGCTGGATACCTATGGGAAAAAGAGGAAATACCACAACCTAATGAGCAAAGGTAAACCTTGACACTCTTGAGCTAAACAGAGGATGGAAACTCAACAAACAAACCAGAAAAAGATAGATAACTAAACCAATAATCGAAACTGACCCAATAGGATGAAATGAAAAACTCGCACTAATCCCTAGTGGAGTTGCCAATTTTTTATGAAGGTAAATCCTCTTTGCGGACAGAGATGATCCCTCTAGTCTTAAGGTGGGTCTAGAAACAAAAGGACACGCTAAAGTGTTGCTTCCTAGATAATAAATGAACAAAAGACATGGTAGATTGACCTACTAGGAATCCCACACTGTCGTCGTTGCAGAAAGAGTAGCAGCCTCTTGCTCCTACCTTGGCAAATCACAATCTGCTCGCTATTACGCTCAGATACCTGCACATAGAACAAAGAACAAGAACAACATATGAAATAATGGTTTCACTCACAACTATTAACCAGTCTAATAGGGCTAAACGTATCGTATTACACAAACATCATAACACAATAGTGGAACCAAACAATAGTAATGTATATAAATGAGTAGAAGGAAGAGTAAAACTGATGCTTTGACATCACAGTCTCCTCCAGCGGGGTTCGGGCGAAGAGAATCTCAAATGTTCGTTAGGGAATTTGGACGGGATGAAGGCATGGACTCAAGCTCTCTTAGAAGTCATGGACTCAAGCTTCCTCAATGTAATTCCTTCTTATTCTATCTTCTATAGTAATTCAACTATAGTATGTCTAATTCTCCAAGTTCAGCTATTTTTCTATAATGTGTTCAAATAGTTGATGAGAAGAGAGATATCTTCTTTTATATAGGAAAAGGAGGAGGTTGGGATCCCTATAAAGGTGGGAGGGAGTCCTATCCTTTAGGAGAGTTGCAAGGGAGGTGGAAAATACTAACTAAAGGAGGGAGTCTGTGGTTGTTTCAATTCAACCACTTCCAATGACTCATCCTCGAGGTGGTTGGAATGGAACCTTCGCCTCTATTTTTAAAAAACATTCCATAAACATCTTGGCGCGGGTGTCTAACTAGCACAGAGCACCAACTGGAGCAGGCTCAGTGTTAAATTTCCTGGTCAGCGCAAGGGTGTAACTGGCTACTCGCGCTAAGGAAAAAATAGGGGTTTTTACAGCTCTACTTAGGGAATTTTCAATAGAAAGAATATTTCCCTCATGTAAATGGATGCAACGATAGTATTTGCAAAGCATGACACTGCTTATTGGTCACAGAAATGACCCTCCAATGTGTGAGTTGGGGATTGCAGGGACAATGACAAAATGTTGTGTAACACTTTTCCAATTTTCCCTTAGCCATGAACACATCCAGTGATGCCCAGTAAGATATTTTTTCCCAACATTCATCTTGGAATATGTGTCCCTTAACCGTGGTCTCATTTTTCCTTTAGTAACTTTTATTACATGAAATTTTATCTCAGGTTTGTTACAAAACCATCCTGCTTCGAGAACATTATCCTCGGTGTTATACCACACCTATACCTCATCTGAAAAGAAAACATATTGTCCATGGAGATTTATAACTTAGCTCTATGTAGTATTTATAATGAATAACCTACTCAAAAGCAAAAACCATCATGACAACATGACAATATAAAAACATACCACTTATTGGAGATTTATAACTTAGTTCACGGCAGTATTTATAATAAAAAACATACATAAATATGGACAAATACCAAAACTCATTTTCCTTCATTGGAAAATAATGAAGGATACATAGCCCGCATTTGATTTGACATCTCCCATGCAGCTTCATTGGGCCCAAAGAGCTTCCACTGAACCTTAACCTGCTCGAGTTCTCCATTCTAGAGCACACGATGTTTCTATTGCAATATGCATTGGGGTTTCGGCTATAATTTCCTCCTTGCCCCACTTGAAATATAGACCAATCAATAATATGATCAACATCCTTGACATATCTTTTAAGTAACGAAACATGAAAAAAATCATGGTATTTCACTGTTGGAGGTGGTGCAAGTCAATAGGCCACTGGTCCAATTCTCTCAATTAGGATCTAAAAAGGCCAAAAATATTGAGGATAAACCTTAGAACATGACCCGGTCCTCAAGGAGAGCTTCTTGGGCTTGATGCTATTTAGAATAACATTTTTTCCTGTCCTGCGCTGCCTTTAGATTCTTCTTTATAACCTACATTTCCTGGTCCATGTCTTCCAAAATGTCCGGTATAATAAGTACCATGTTCACTGGATGACTCCAGCTGATGGGTGTGTTACAACTTCACCCATACAATTCCTCAAACGAACTCATCTACAGTGACTCCCGATATCCATTTTTGTATGCAAACTTAATTAATGGAAGGTACTACTCCCATCTACTCTACTGGTGCATCACACACATCCTCAACATGTACTCCAGGATCCTGTTGACCCTCTCACTCTGTCCATCTATCTGTGGATGATAAGTTGTACTAAAGGCCAACTCTATCCACAAACCTGCAAATAGTTCCTTCCAAAACTTGAGGTAGACTTGGAATCCCTGTCTGACATAGTCTTCTTTGGAACTCCATGTAATCTCATAATATCCCTGATGAAGACATGTGCCACCTCACTAGATGAATACATAGTCTTTAATAGAATAAATTGAGCTACCTTACTCATCCTGTCGACCAAAACCATGATAGAATCATGATTCCTCACTTTCCTCAGAATACTGGTATTAAAATCCATGGAAATTACCTCACATTTCCATTCCAGAATCATAATAGGCTATAGTAGACCACCTAAATGCTTACATTCTACCTTTACATGATGATAGTCCAAACATCTTGCCATGAACTCTGTCACTTCCTTCTTCATATTTGGTCAATAGTAGAACTTATTTACCACCGTCAATGTCTTATGAGATCCTAGGTGACCTAAGTATGGCTTGACATGAAATTACCTCAAGATTATATTCTTTAGCTCACTGTCATCTGGCACATAGATCCTATTTTTGAATCTCACTAAACCATTTTCCGTGAGTCGATAGTCTGCATCCTGATCACCTATATCTACATTTGTACATGTACCTGTACCTATACTCTGTTTTAACCTATTCTTGAGCTCCATATACTCATCATTATGCTGATCTTCCTGCAAGATCCTATTCTGTAGATATGTCCCATATGAGCTCATATTTTTTATTTGATTCACGTGTACCTTCCTACTAAGAGCATATGCAACCCTGTTCCTTACCCTTGATGTATCTGATCTAGAAATCAAACTCAATAAGGGTATCCAACCATCTAGATTTATTGACATTTAGATTCAGTTGGCCAAAAAAATATCTCAACCCACTGTGACCGCTCATCATTACAAATATCCTGCCAAGAAGGTAATCCCTCCACATCTTCAAGCTGTTAATAATAAATTCCAACTCAAGATCACAAGTCACATAGTTATGATCATGCTCATTCAATTTCCTGGACTCATAGCATATTGTCTATCCCTCCTACATAATGACTCCACCAATTCATTTTTTACAAGCATCTGTACACATCGCGAACTTTTTATTCAGACTTGCAATCTTAAAAATTGGAGCGACATTAGTCAAAAACTGCTTCATCTTTTCAAAAATAGTTGCACATTTTGTTGTCCATTCAAATTTCTTACCTTTCCTCTGGAATGATGTAATATGTTTGGAAACCAACTCCAAAAATAGAAGAAAAGAGATATCAACGCCTTAGAAATAATCCACTTCAAGGGAGCAACCTCCAATACATTACATAAATGAACAATTCTTGGATGATTCAAATTACAAAACCTCCTTTCTATATATAGGAGTCCATGTGACCACAATGTAATCCTGGTGGGGCCACAATGTAATCCTAGCCGACCTAACAATAATAATTTAAGGGCACAATAATAACAATATGGGGATTATAGGGGTACAATAATAACAATAAAGGGGTTACACTAACAACAATAAGGGACTATACTAGTAATATAGGGACCTAACATTCCCCTCTCCTTCAAAAAAGTGTTGTCCTGAATGCTTGAGTAGCTCTGGGTGCTTCTGTATAAAATTCTCATCCTCCCATGTAGAATCTTCAGTGGGTAAGTTCTTCCACTTGATGAGATACTCTGAAATTGATCGATTCCGTAGTTGTCGAGTTCTTGTTTTCGTGAGCACTTCAAGTTCCAATATGATTTTTCCTTCCTCATCAAGTTCTGGGAATATTGTTTGAACTGGAAGATTTTCACCTATAACCTTCTTTAAGCATGAAACATGGAAAACTGGATGCACTCGTGAAGAAGCAGGAAGCTCCAATTTGTATGCCATAGTACCAATCTTTTGCAACACCTTGTAAGGACCATAGTATTTTGGTGATAATTTATTATCCTTCTTAGCTTGCTTGAGGGACATTTGTTTGTATGGTTGTAGCCGTAAAAATACCCAATCTCCTACATCAAAACTTCTCTCGCTGCGATGTTGATCTGCCTGTTGTTTCATTCGATTTTGTGCCAAATTCAGGTTATCCTTCAAGAGTTGGAGAACTTCTTGCTGATGCTCGATGTGATCTTCCACTGCTTGAACCTTCGAATTTTCTCTTAAATATGATGTGATGGATGGTGGATGATATCCATAAAGTGCCATAAATGGGTTCATTTTTGCTGCAGTATGGAAGGAAGTGTTATACCACCATTCAACGAGAGGTAACCACTTGACCCATTGTGTTTGTTTATCAGATACAAAACAACAAAGATATCCTTCCAAACATTTATTTACTATCTTAGTTTGACCATCGGATTGAGGATGATAAGATAAGCTATGAGCTAATTGAGTACCCAAACAAGAAAATAACTCCTTCAAAAAATTTCCAGTAAAAATGAGATCTCTGTCACTCACAATAACCCTTGGGTTTCCATGTAGCTTTTGAATTGTGTCCATAAATGTAGTAGCAACTATACTTGCTTTAAATGGATGAGATAATGCACAAAAGTGTGCATACTTGGTAAGTCTATCAACTACCACCATGATGACACTCTTTCCTTTGGACTTAAGTAAACCAGTGATAAAATCCATTGAAATCTCCTCCCAACTTTGACATGGAATGGATAAAGGTTGTAGAAGACCCAGGGTCTTAATTGTCTCAAATTTATTTTGCTGGAAAACCAAACATTCTGCCAAAAACTTTTGAATATCAGATTTAAGTCCATCCCAAAAAAATTCTTTCTTCACCCTATGGTAAGTTTTTAAAAATCCAGAGTGTCCTCCTAAAGGAGAATGTAATGTTCCCAATTTTTCATGGAGAAAATTGGAACATTAATTTTGCCATTTTCACATAGGAGATAAATGAAATGGGTAGGAGACCCATTTCTTCCTTGAATAGAGAATAGAAATCCTCTTGGCATGAGGGAGGATCACTTTTGGAGCTTGATTTCACACCTCCATGTGTGAAAGGGGGCTTTTGCAAGAAGGCTACGTCAAGTTGACCAAGTCAAACTGCGCAGTAGCATGAGGTGGAGAGCACATTGTGGGCTAGCGCAGTGGGATAAGGAGGGAAGCTTCTACAGGAAGGAAACCCTAATGAGTGGGGTCCATTGAGAGGGAGATCACATTGTTTAAAAGGAGGGAAAGGTTGCTATTGCAAATTATCTTGAGTATTATTCATCTTTGGTCCGGTGGACTTGCAGCAACATCTTGCTGGTTAGCAAGAATTGCCGAGGGAATTCCTGTTTAGGATTTCCTCTCCTTCTTGAGTAGCTCTTGGAGGATTGCACTCTATTCCCCATATTTAGACATTGAGGTCAAGTATTATCCTTCATCATCAGCATAGTTTCAGCTGGAGATTGTGCAGTGTTGCTGGGTGTTGCTGGGTGTTGCTGGGGAGGTTTTCTACAACACCATCCTTGGCTTGTTTTTCAGAGGAGGGAGCTTCCATCCCTTTGGGAGATCAGCAAGGAAGGTTTATGAGCTTATTCCACCATATTTGGAATTAGGCCAACCACTTGCCATCATATGCAGCGCAGTCCCTCTCTTAGACAACGTTATTCTTGGAGAGCATTTGCTGTGAGGGATTAGCAGACATTTGGAGGGTGAGATCTCAGGTGAAGGGATTAGCCTTTCACTTTAGATTTCCATTGGAGGAGGCCATTTCAGATTGAGGATCCCATTCAGCCATTGCCTCCTTTTTTTTTATGAGTTGTTGCTGCCCAGCAACTCTGGCATTGTTGTATTTTCATATTTTGTACATGTATTGCAACCAATCCTTCTAAGGATTGTGTATGGGTGTTGTATTAGTGTTTTCAGGGGTTGAGAGCTTGCTCCCCCTCTTTATTGAGCTGATATTGATATATCATTGTATTCAAATTTTGTATGTTGCAGTCTCCATTCATAACTGTGCATTCATAGCTAGGGCATGATTACATAGCAGTGTTTTGTCACATTTCATGTACTTGTCTTGTTGAGGCTTTCATTGCCAAGCTTGAGTGATTGAATCCTCAAACCATTGTACACATTTACTGCTATATTATTCATTTATAAGCTATCCACTTCTTCATGTGCCATGGCTCAGTAAAATAACGCTATCATTCCATTTGTATGTTCATACATCATTGCAGCCCCATTCTTTGGGCAATTCCTATAGGAGGAATATTACAAAACCTATAGACAGAGTCTACAGATGGCCAGGTAGCCTCTGGATCTCATCCTTTTTCAAAGGTGACATATCCAGTAAATGCCCTTGCATTCAATCTCTGGAATAGATTGTGATATTTCAGAAAAAGGAACATTACAGTGGTATCAGAGCAGCTTTCTTGGCTCAGCATGTGGCCTTCAAGCCCAAGAAAGAAGAAGAAGAAGAAGATGATGAAGCAGATGAGCTTGATCTCATCTATTTTTAGAACAAAGAAGAACCTCCCCAAGGAGGATATGCAAAAAGAAGAGGAAGAGCCCTGCACTTCCTATTCTCATCAAAGAGACAAAGAAATAAGCAGGAGAAAGACTCCATCTTTTGGAGAAGAAAAAGAAAAAGGGGATAAGCTTACCAAGATTCTTCCTAAATTTGTATATATGATCCATGTAGAGTATGAGGAGATTCGGAGGGAGTATAGGGAATATCCTAGAGGGTTTGATTCAAAAGAAAACTCTAGATTGGAGGAGTGTGAGCATGCAGCTACACACCATCTTGTACAGCATAGTCTTATGCCCAGGATTGCTGGAAGAGTGATGGAAAGAGAAGAAGGAGCTTCTAGGAGGGAAACCCTTAGTGATTTTTTGGAGGAGTATGAGTCTCAAACTTAGAAATATAGGGGTCATCTCAGTTTTTCAGAGTTTTTCAATATGAAGGTGAATGGGAAAGAGCAGCAGGATAGATTTAATCTATCTACCTTTGAGGGTTCACCTGTATGTTTAGCCAAAGCTTGGGTGGAGGAGTTAGAGACCTTCTTGCAGTAGCACCGCATTCATGGAGATGAAGCTATCAAGGTTGCAGCACTGCATATGAAAGGTAAGGCTTATGCCTGGTGGATCTTTGAATCATTTTCTTTGAAAAATGTAAACATTTCATCCTATGCAAAATTCACTAAAGCCTTAGTGAAAAGATTTGATAGAGGGATTCATGAGAAACACATGGAGGAGCTGAATGAGAAAACTCAAACCAAACCCTTGCATAAACACACCATGCCATTTCAGAAAACCATGAGGGAGGCTGAAAAATTGCACCATACTTTGCCGGAGAAGGAAATTTCTTCTCATACTGTTGAGCAAGAAGGCATGAGGGTCTTTTTTTCAAAAAGGGATCAAATCATTGGGAGGTTGCCCACTCATTTTTCATATATGGAGGGCAACAGTGCTGTTATATCTAGAGTTGATCTAGCACCTCATGTAGAGGAAAGAGGAGCCATTGCTCCAAATAGAGGGATGCTTGCATCTTTGCAAGAAGGTTCCCAAGATATCATGTGTGGATATCAAGGCACAAATCATGTTCCATCTGTGGCATTGTTGAGGAGGTGCGAAACCAGGGAGACACAAGGAGGAAGTAGGGGGAAGACCTAGCATCATGAGATGAGGAGTATACATCCCTATTCATTTTTGGAGGTTGATGCACCTGAGGAGGTGATTGGATTGTGCAGTGGAAGCATGGAGAGCTTTACCCATTCATATATTCAGTCATCCCTTGATGATGATGTCTCATTGCATGGAGACATTTTTCCGGGAAGACCACTGGATCAGCAGAGGAGGATGGTTTCTTCACATGTTGAGGCATCAATCATTGATTTCAGGAGGGTGGAAACCTAGAGAGAGCTTGATACAACGTTGGGAGTCTAGGGTAGACTCAAGGGGGGAGAGATCATTCTCTCAACATCATCAGTACCCACTTCCATTTCAGATTCTGTGCTGTGGCAGAAGCAGCTGGGGAAGGATAGCAGCCTTCCAACTTGCATCTTTGGCATGGGAGATGTCAAAGAAGATGATGACCAGATGACAAGTGCTCTTCATGAGAGATCATTAGCGCTGTCACTATGGAGATTAGATCCACATTGGAGCTCCCAACTGTTGGTGGAGTATTCCGAGGATATTTTTACTTGCATGATCTTGGATGGCCAGTTGCACTTGGAGAAGAATTCAGTCAGAGATGGGGTCATATTTTATCATGGTAGGATATTCTTTCCTAGAGCTTCCAAGCTCAAGGAGAAGTTGCTACAAGCAGCACATCTGGATTTCCTTTTCAGCCACACACATTCTATGAGAGCATACCATACCATTATGGAGGGGTATTTTTGGATGGGCTTTAAGGAGGAGATATATCAGCATATGAGCAGATGCATGGACCAGATGGAGATGGAGGAAAGACATAACTCTTTGAGAGAGTTAGCACAGCCACCTCTTTCCACTTTGAGGATGAGAGGAGACTCATTTATGAGCCACTCCATTTGTATGAGAATAGAGTATGGTAAGGGTATTCATTGTTGTTTACATGAGCATTTATATGATGTATGTATATGTCCCTTAACCATACATGTGTAGGATGATGCTCCAAGGAGGAGCACTCTTTTTTCTAGACCACATGGTTTAGATGAGGCCATAAGCATGATTGATGGCCATTCCCTAGGAGGACTTAGGGAAAATATATATTATGCAGGACACATTCCTTGTACACCTTACATCATTTACTTCCTCCATACTTATGAGGAGATTGGAGCAGCAGGCATGTGGTTGAGGAGCCACTCATTTTATCAGTCTCCATTGCAGTTGAGGGTCAAGCTGCGTTGGTTTCACTTGAGTGACCATTGTCCTTTACATTTGCTGCACATGGCAGTAAGAATGATTCTCATCTTTTCTCCCTATGGTTCTATTTTTGTTGTCTTTATGAGGAGCATGCTTGGGAGGGAGACACATTGTGTGGATGTGTCCTTTGAGGGAGAAATTCCTCACACTCTTTGCACTACATGTTCTAAGGGGAACATGGGATATGATATGGTCACCTTGATAGCACATTTGTCTCTTTATGAGGTGAGCCATATGTTAGAGGAGATGCCATATGATGATGACTTCCAACTCATCATATATGGAGAAACTTGGGCCAGCTTGCTTTACAGTGTTGGGGGAGAGATCTTTGGGGGTCTAGTCCTCATCTTGCCACTTGAGGGAAAACTTATTGCAGCCCATGGACAGACAAAAATCTACACTTATCATAAGTGGAGAGATGGACAACATGGGGTAGGCTACATTTCTTACCATGTGTATATTTTCATCCCACCTACTTTGCCGGAGCCAAAGGTGGATGACAGCTTTTAGGAGTTGCCTAACTGGAAGGTAACTCATTTTGCATGGCTCATAGCCTGGAGATGGAGGATCCATATGGGAATGATAGTTCCCATTTTTTTGCAGACCCCATTCTTCAAGGGGACCTCTAGACATCACTTTTCTATCCTCTTGAGTATTTCACCTTCACATGATGATGGCTTGATAGCTGACTTACATGCTGAGGAGGAGCACTGTGGAGATTGATTGATGAGATAGCATCACTTTACTTGGAGGAGATCATCATATAGGGATGCTATAGGGAGAGGAGAAGAGAATAACTCAGTATATCCTTGCACTTGCTTGAGGACAAGAAATATTTGAGAGGGGAGGACTGTAATGTTCCCAATTTTTCATGGAGAAAATTGGAACATTAATTTTTCCATTTTCACATAGGAGATAAATAAAATGGGTAGGAGACCCATTTCTTCCTTGAATAGAGAATAAAAATCCTCTTGGCATGAGGGAGGATCACTTTTGGAGCTTGATTTCACACCTCCATGTGTGAAATGGGGCTTTTGCAAGAAGGCTAGGTCAAGTTGACCAAGTCAAACTGCGCAGTAGCATGAGGTGGAGAGCACATTGTGGGCCAGCGCAGTGGGATAAGGAGGGAAGCTTCTAGAGGAAGGAAACCCTAATGAGTGGGGTCCATTGAGAGGGAGCTCACATTGTTTAAAAGGAGGGAAAGGCTTCCATTGCAAATTATCTTGAGTATTATTCATCTTTGGTCTGGTGGACTTGCAGCAACATCTTGCTGGTTAGCAAGAATTGCCGAGGGAATTCCTGTTTAGGATTTCCTCTCCTTCTTGAGTAGCTCTTTGAGGATTGCACTATATTCTCCATATTTAGACATTGAGGTCAAGCATTATCCTTCATCATCAGCGTAGTTTCAGCTGGAGATTGTGCAGTGTTGCTGGGTGTTTCTGGGGAGGTTTTCTACAACACCATCCTTGGCTTGTTTTTCAGAGGAGGGAGCTTCCATCCCTTTGGGAGATCAGCAAGGGAGGTTTATGAGCTTATTCCACCATATTTGGCATCAGGCCAACCACTTTCCATCATATGCAGTGCAGTACCTCTCTTAGACAGCGTTATTCTTGGAGAGCATTTGCTGTGAGGGATTAGCAGACATTTGGAGGGTGAGATCTCAGGTGAAGGGATTAGCCTTTCACTTCAAGTTTCCATTGGAGGAGGCCATTTCAGATTGAGGATCTCATTCAGCCATTGCCTGCTATTTTTTTTATGAGTTGTTGCTACCCAACAACTCCGATATTATTGTATTTTCATATTTTGTACATGTATTGTAGCCAATCCTTCTAAGGATTGTGTATCGGTGTTGTATTAGTGTTTTCAGGGGTTGAGAGCTTGCTCCCCCTATTTATTGAGATGATATTGATATATCATTGTATTCAAATTTTGTATGTTGTAGTATCCATTCATAACTGTGCATTCATAGCTAGGGCATGATTACATAGCAGTGTTTTGTCACATTTCATGTACTTGTCTTGTTGAGGCTTTCATTGCCAAGCTTGAGTGATTGAATCCTCAAACCATTGTACACATTTACTGCTATATTATTCATTGACCAGCTATTCACTTCTTCATGTGACATGGCTTGGTAAAATAACGTTATCATTCCATTTATATGTTCATACATCATTGCAGCCCCATTCTTTGGGCAATTCCTGTAGGAGGAATATTACAAAACCTATAGACAGATTCTGCAGATGGCCAGGTAGCTTTTGGATATCATCCTTTTTCAAAGGTGACATATCCAATAAATGCCCCTGCAGTCAATCTCTGGAATAGATTGTGATATTTCAGAAAAAGGAACATTATAGAGAAGTGTGCAATTCCAAAAGAATATTTTGTTTTAGTTGGGAATTCTTACAAAGATATAAGCAATCTTTGTACCATAAGGAATCATTTTTCCAACTAAATGTATCAGATGTACTAGGATCTTACTGCAACTTTTGAATGAGTGTCCACACTTCTTTTTCCTTCTTCCATTCATCTCTTGCTTTGGTTATCTAATCTGGTTGGAGAATAGAAATGGCACAAAGCAATGCTTCCACCTCTTCATTCTTTCTTGAGAGTGCATCTGCAACAACATTTAGCTTCCCTTTTTTGTAGATTATTTCAAAGTCATAACCCAACATCTTTGTGACCCATTTTTACTGCTCTTCTGAAGATATTCTTTGTTCCAAAAAGTGTTTGAGACTATCATCATTAGTTTTTACCTTGAAGTGTCTTCCCATTAGGTAAGTTCGCCATTTATTTAGTGCATGCATTATTGCTAACATTTCCAAATCATAAATAGGTTTCCATAAATACTTTCATTTAATTGGACGACTTTCAAAAGCAATTGGTCTTCCTTTTTGCATTAAAACAACACCAATTCCATTTCCTGAGGCATCACATTCCACAATAAAGGTTTTTGTGAAGTCTGGCGTAGCTAAGACCGGTGCTAGGCACATTGCCTCTTTAAGATGTTTAAAGGCCTTAGTTGCTTCAAGAGTCCATGAAAATGCATCTTTCTTCAATAATGTTGTTAGAGGTGCTGCTATTCTCCCATAATTCTTAACAAACTTGCGATAATACCCTGTTAATCTGAGAAATTCTCGCAACTGCTTTATGGTTGTGGGGACTTTCCATTCCTTAATGGCTTTAATTTTGTTAAGGTCTACCTTAACACCCTCATGAGATACAATATGACCCAGATATTCCACCTTTTGTACTCCAAAGAAACATTTGGATGTTTTTGCATATAATTTTTTCTCCTGCAACAGTTTGAGCACCCTGTCAACATGTTAAACATGATCCTTCCAAGACTTGCTGTAGATTAGTATATCATCAAAAAATACTAGCACAAATTTTCTAAGGAAGGGTTTGAAAATGGAATTCATCAACCCTTGAAATGTAGAAGGTGCATTGGTAAGGCCAAAAGGCATGACCAAAAATTAGTAATGACCCTCATGAGTTCAAATATTTAATATCTTTAGTCTTCATTCTAATTTGATGATATCCTGAACGAAGATCCAACTTGGTAAAATAAATTGCTCCATGTAATTCATCCAATAATTCATCAATCACAGGAATGGGAAATTTATCTTTAATGGTGAGCTTGTTGAGATTCAACAAGATGATGATCTTAGTGAAAAGAGTTGCCTTCACTAAGTGGGCCCACAGGCTATTTTTGGCGCAAGTCTATTTTTAGACTATGTCTATTTTTAGACATGATGATCATATTTCAGAAGTTGCAGGATGCTATTTGTGGATGGTTGATCAAGTTGGAAAAATAGATGAAATTATATTTTTAGAATATTAGGCAAAATCCATTTATAGATCGTCAATCTAAAAATAGATGCATGTCGATTATTATTAGCTCTTAATAATAATTAGACTCTAAGTGCACAGATGTGGCACAACAGATGACATAAGGAATTATGCTGTTCCTAAGGTTTTACTGGAGCTATTGCATGGAGGACTCAGTTAGAACTCAAGTGGCAGAGTTATGACACAATTGGAAGAAGTAGTTATGGAGTTGTATTCAGTTTAACTCAGTTAGACTCAGTTGAGCTAGTTGTATCTAGTCTAACTGATTGATACACTAGTGACAGTGGAGTGAATTAATTAGTTAATTAATTCAAAAATAATAAATCATTAATCAACTGAAGAATACATCAGTTAACTGCAGTGCATGGCAGTTTCAGTGGAGACTAGTGGAGAGATAGGTGAAAGGGCAAGATAGACTATCTGTTGTGACTATTAGTGATGCATTGATTGCATCACACACACATTGGAGTTGCCAATGAGGATTGCGCAATCAAGGTGAGGGTAATTCAAATTAATTCACAACTATTATTCAGTAGATATTGCGTAGTGGAGGCAGGCTAGCAGGTGGCAAAGATCGGTGCATGGATTTGCAAGATTGGTCCTGATTAGTGTATGATGATTGTACTGTATTGAGAGCTTGTGATAAGCTTTGTATGTTTGTATGATATTTTCATATGATCTTCATGTTACATAATATATATTTGGGGTTTTCAACTTCAGGCTTTCCCAGTTAAAAACTTTGTTATGTGCGATTGAATATTTTTGTTTATGCTTCACATGTGTGTGCAATTAATTTTTCCGCAAAAGATTAACAAGTGGAATAGATTCAATATCTTGCGTAAAGTTAAATAGTGTGAGATCAGGTGGATATTGGACATATGCATGCTTAGTGCATATAATTTCTACATGGTATCAGAGGATTGTTGATTGAAGATTGCAATTGTGAAGTGAGTTTGTGTTGGTGGACAATTCTAATTTGCTATAGAAGATTCTTGGTGTAGAAATCGAGTATACATTGAAATTTCTTTTAACGAATTGAGATTGGAGTATGCCCCTGATGGGAGCTAGAATTACATATCCTAGAAGGACAAGATGGAGGCGGTGCTGGAGGATAATGGGCTGAAGGAGTTCATCGATAGCGATGTTCCTAAGCTGGGATCTAGAGATGCTACATTACTTGATGCATGGCAAAAGAAGACTGCAAAGATCTATTGGAAGGTGCGAAGGACCATACTGTTTCCAGCCTTCACAGGAAATCCACTCCATTCTTAATGTGGAAGGCTTTGATAGACTTGTTCCAAAGTAGAAGTGACTAGAGGAATTTGGCACTTAAAGACAAGCTCAGAAAAATAAAAATGGAGAAAGGAGACAGTATTCCAAAATACCTGATGAAGTTTGTCCACTGCAAGGATGAGCTGGGAAGCGTGGGGGTTACTGTTGATGAAGAAGACTTGGTGAGCTTGGCTCTCCTTGGGCTTTCAAAGAGTTGGCATAGCTACGAAGACTCTGTCAATGGACGGGAGAAACTGCCAGGATGGGAGCGACTTTGGTCGGATCTTGTGCAGGAGGAAATAAGGTGGGGTATCAGGGATGGATCTTCATCGAAGAATGAAGATGAAGAGAATTTCACTTTGGCTGCCAAAGAAAGGAAAGGGAAGGGGAAGAAAAATCCTTCTAAATTCAGTGTGAAAGGCAAGAAGCAGGACTTGTCCAAAGTGAAGTGTTTTCACTGTCACGAGCATGGACATTTTGCCACTAAATGTCCACAGAAGAAGAAGAATAAGCAGGCTGCTGGATCTGTAGCTAGAGAGGCCTTAGCCTTGAAATTTGAGCTAGATTTTTCCTTGATCGCATGCTTGGTTTCAAGCTGCATGGGATCGGTGTGGTATCTTGATAGTGGTTCGTCTTTCCATATGACGGGAGCCAAAGAGTTGTTCAGTGACTTGGAGGAGAAGGACCTCCAGATGAATATAGAGATAGGCGACGATGGTCAGTATAGTGCGACAAGCATTGGGACCATTACCTTTGATAGGGATTCTGGTAATCCATTCTTGTTGAGGAATGTCATGCATGTTCCAGGTCTGAAGAAGAACTTGGTCTCAGTTGCAATGCTGGAAGACAGAGGTTATGATGTTGTTTTTAGTGAGGGAAAAGCTTTCCTTCAACATAAAACAACGGGTCAAACCAAGAAGATAGGGGTTTGAATTAAGAATCTCTACAAGCTAGAGGTAGAGGGCTGCACTGCAATGGTGGGCAAAGCAGAAGAAGTGGTGAGCCGGGATTAGGGCGAATTATGGCACAAGAGATTGGGCCATCTTCACCATGGCGCTTTGAAGATTTTGTAGCAAATTTCTACTAGAATTCCCAAGGGTACTCTTGCGGAGTTAGATCAGTGCAAAGGATGTACAATGGGTAAGTTTGTGAAGACCACTTTTCATGAGAAGGAGAATCGTGCTTCGGTGATCCTAGAGAGAATTCACACAGACGTGTGTGGACCATTATCGGTTTATTCAACAATGAAACATAGGTATTATGTGATATTTTTTGATGACTTTTCTCGTAGATGCTGGATCTTCTTCATGCAGAAGAAGAGTGAAACGTTCTCAAATTTCTGTGAGTTTAAGGCATTGGTGGAGAAGGAGTCAGGGAAGCAAGTGAAAGCTCTAAGGAGCGATAATGGTGGTGAATACATCTCTGGTGAATTCAATGACTTCCGTAGCAAAGAAGGAATTCGAAGAGAACTCATAGTGCCTCATAACCCACAGCAGAATGGGGTTGCAGAGAGAAAGAACAAAACAATTGTGGGTGCTGCACAAGCAATGCTACATGACCAGGGCCTACCAATGCACTTGTGGGTGAAAGCATGCAACACTGCGGTTTATGTGCAAAACCGTTGTCCTCATAGAGTACTTGGCATGAGTACAACTAAGGAAGATTTTACTGGTAAGAAGCCTGATATTTCTCATTCAAAGATTTTTGGCTCACCTGTTTACATTCATGTGACGAAGGATGCCAGGAAGAAGTTGGAGCCGACTGCAAAAGTTGGTATATTTGTGGGGTACACAGAAACACCCCACAACTATCATGTGTATTTTCCAAACAGTCGGATGATTGTTATGCGACAGGATATAAAATTGAATGAGGTGAAAGCCATGAAGTTTTCTCTTGAGAGGGAGCTACACTTGCATGCGGAAGAGGAACTTCTTGTTCCCAAAGATGAGCCTCTGGATGTGGATCAGCCACAGGAGGAGATTCATGGAGTGGAGGAGTTCACTCATGCAGAACCAAACATTAGACAAGGTAGGAAGTGTACCACAGAAGCTGAGAGACTAAAGGTGGATGCGGCACAGAATGCTGGAGTTCCTACATCATAGCGCAGACAGAGACAGTCACCTAACCGATATACTAGATACATGGCTCTTATGAGCAAGTGTATTGTGACAGAGGCATCTTATTTTGAAGAAGCAGCACAGAAGCCCACATAGGTAGATGCCATGGTGGAGGAGTATGACTCCATTGTCAGAAACAATGCTTGGGAGATTGTTCCAAGGCCGGTGGGAAAATCAGTTGTAGGATCAAGATGGATCTACAAGGTAAAGCAAGCTACTGATGGGAGCATCAAGAAGTATAAAGAAATATTTGTTGCTCGGGGCTTCTCACAGATTGAGGGGATTGACTATGAAGAAACCTTTGCACCTATCGCATGGTATTCTTCCATACAGACCATCCTTGCTCTCTCAGCGTAGATGGGTTGGCACATTCATCAGATGGATGTGAAGACTGCATTCCTTAATGGGATCATTGAGGAAGAGGTGTACATTGAGTAGCCTGAAGGATTTGAGATCTTTAGCAGTGAGTCGCATGTGTGCAGGCTCAAAAGAGCGTTGTATGTGCTGAAACAAGCACCCCGTGATTGGTACACTCAGATCGACAACTATTTCATTGGACTTGGCTTCACCAAGTGTGAGGTGGATGCCAACCTGTACTAGATTTTGGTGGAGGGTAAGCTTTTAATCATGGTACTTTATGTTGATGATTTAATACTAACAGGTGATGAGAAATTGATACACTCATGCAAGGTAGATCTTGTAAAGGAGTTTGAGATGAAGGATGTCGGCCTCCTTCATTATTTCCTTGGATTGGAAATATGGCAGCGGGAAGGTGAACTATTTGTGTCTTAAGGCAAGTATGCCCGAGAGATACTGGAGAAGTTTCACATGCAAGGCTGCAAGCCTATAAACACTCCTCTTCTAGGAAATTGGAAGAAGGAGGATGCTACATCGGTAGAGGGAGTGGATGTCATTTTTTATTGACAGTTGGTGGGTTTGCTCATGTATTTAGTCAATACAAGACCAGACATATGCTATGCAATGAACCAAATTTCACAAGTGATGGTTAATTCTACCAAGCTCTTTTGGATGGTGGGCAAGCATGTCCTGAGATATATCAGGGGCACATCTGAGTATGGTTTATGGTACAAACAGAAAGATGAGGTGAAGTTGCATGGCTTCACGGATGCAGATTGGGAAGGAAGCCCAACAAACAGAAAGAGCACATCAGGAGGGATTTTCAGTATCGGATCTACGACAGTTTCTTGGTACATCAGGAAACAAAGATCCATGGCACTCAGTTCAGCGGAAGGAGAATACATGGCAGCAAGTTTAGCTGCATGTGAGGCTGTCTAGATGAGGAAGATTCTGGTTGGTTTGTTTAGTTCACATTTAGATCCCACGGTGATTCATTGTGATAATCAGAGTTGCATTAAACTCTCAGTTAATCCTGTGTTTGATGATAGATCTAAACATATTGATATCCGGTATCATCATATTAGAGATTGTGTGCAGCGGAAGATCATGTTTCTTCAGTACATTCCCATGGAGGATCAGGATGCAGATATTCTGACAAAGGCGCTCACCAGGAGCAAATTTGAATAGCATATAGGCAGGATCGGGGTGAAGGATAATCCCTATCTTGTTGAGAGGGAGTGTTGAGATTCAACAAGATGATGAGCTTAGTGAAAAGAGTCGCCTTCACTAAGTGGGCCCGCAGGCTATTTTGGCGCAAGTCTATTTTTAGACTATGTCTATTTTTAGACATGATGATCATATTTCAGAAGTTGCAGGATGCTATTTGTGGATGGTTGGTCAAGTTGGAAAAATAAATGAAATTCTATTTTTAGAATATTGGGCGAAGTCTATTTATAGATTTTAATCTAAAAATAGATACTGTCGATTATTAAATAGCTCTTAAATAATAAATGGGCTCTGTAATAACATTTCTCTTGGAGCACTTCGATTCGGTATAAGATGTGGCAGTGGTGACGAAGAATTCTTCATTCCTGGGGTTTCACTTTGAGCTATTTCATAGGACTCGATTAGAACTCAAGTGGCGAGGATGTAATACAGTTGGAAGAAGCGATTAAGAAAAGGTTGTGTTTTGGACACTGGACAGAACTTAGTTGAGCTAGTTGTATCTAGTCTAAATGATTGATACACTAGTGAGAGTGGAGTGAATTAATTAATTAATTAATTCACAAATAATAACTCATTAATAAACTGAATAATACATCAGTTAACTACAGTGCATGGCAGTTTCAGTGGAGACCAATGGAGATATAGGTGAAAGGGCAAGATAGACTATCTATTGTGACTATTAGTGGTGCATTGATTGCATCACACCCACATTGGAGTTTCCAATGAGGATTGCACAGTCAAGGCAAGGGTAATTCGAATTCATTCAAAACTATTCTTCAGTAGAGATTATGCAGTGGAGGCAGGCTAGCAGGTGGCAAAGATCGATGCATGGATTTGCAAGATTGGTCCTGATTAGTGTATGACGATTGTACTGTACTGAGAGCTTGTGATAAGATTTGTATGTTTGTATGAGATTTTCATATGATCTCGATGTTACATAATATATATTTGGGGTCTTCAGCTTCAGGCTTTCCTGATTAAAAACTGTGTTTTGTGCGATTGAATATTTTTGTTTATGCTTCACATGTGTGTGCAATTAATTTTTCCGTAAAATATTAACAAGTAGAATAGATTCAGTATCTTGCATAAAGTTAAATAGTGTGAGATCAGGTGGATCTTGGACATATGCATGTTTAGTGCCTATAATTTCTACATGGTATCAGAGGATTTTTGATTGAAGATTGCAATTGTGAATTGAGTTTGTGCTGGTGGACAATTCGAATTTGCTACAGAAGATTCTTGGTGTAGAAATCGAGTATACATTGAAATGTATTTTAACGGATTGAGATTAGAGTATGCCCTTGATGGGAACTCAAATTACATAGCCTAGAAGGACAGGATGGAGGTAGTGCTGGAGGATAATGGGGTGAAGGAGTTCATCGATAGTGATGTTCCTAAGCCGGGATCTAGCGATGCTGCATTACTTGATGCATGGAAAAAGAAGACTGCAAAGACGAGGAGAATTCTGTTGGAAGGTGTGAAGGACCATATTGTGTCTATCCTTCATAGGAAATCCAATCCATTCTTAATGTGGAATGATTTTACAGACTTGTTCCAAATCAGAAGTGACCAGAGGAAGTTGGCGCTTAAAGAAAAGCTCAGAAAAATAAAAATGGAGAAAGGCGACAGTATTCCAAAATACCTCATGAAGTTTTTCCACTATAAGGATGAGCTGGGAAGTGTGGAGGTTACTATTTATGAAGAATACTTGGTGATCTTGGCTCTCCTTGGGCTTCTGAAGAGTTGGCATAGCTACGAAGACTCTGTAAATGGACAGGAGAAACAAACAGGATGGGAGCGACTTTGGTCGGATCTTGTGCAGGAGGAGATAAGGTGGGGTACCAGGGATGGATCTTCATCAAAGAATGAAGATGAAGAGAATTTCACTTTGGTTGCCAAAGCAAGGAAAGGGAAGGGGAAGAAAAATCCTTTTAAATTCGGTGCGAAAGGAAAGAAGCAGGACTTGTCCAAAGTGAAGTGTTTTCACTATCACGAGCATGGACATTTTGCCACTAACTATCCACATAAGAAGAAGAATAAGCAGGCTACTAGTTCTGCAGCTGGAGAGGCCTTAGCCTCGGAATTTGAGCTGGATTTTTCCTTGATCGCATGCTTGGTTTCAAGCTGCATGGGATCGGTGTGGTATCTTGAAAATGCTGCGTCTTTCCATATGATGGGAGACAAATATTTGTTCATTGAATTGGAGGAGAAGGACCTCCAGATGCATATAGAGATGGGCGATGATGGTCAAGCAAAATTAATGAAGCGGTATTTCTGACCAAAAGCTACCTTTGAGAGGGAGTCCGGTAATCCATTCTTGTTGAAGAATTTCATTCATGTTACAGGATCCTTTCCATCAAACTTCCTCATATCCATTTTTGGAATATGGTGGTTCTTCCCGCCAACATTAGAGTTTATGAAATCACAATTAACATTATTTTGTTCTCATCATGAGTTTCCTCTACTATCTTTTCACCATTAGGAAACTTTTCTTTATCTTTGCTCAAACCTTCCATGTACCTTTAGATCATTACCATGTTTTCTGTTGTCTTTCATTTTCTTATGCAGCTCCACTCTTGATTCCATGCAAGCTTCCATGCCATCTATCTTAGATTCCATGCCTTTCTTCAAAATGACTCATCTTAGTTTACACCTTTCTTAGGCTTTTATTGTCTTTGTTTACTTTCTTTGCGAGAGAAAAATTTGTTGCACTTTCTCTTGTAATTTTGATATGTCATGTTGCCATTCTTCGTCTTCATGAGTCATAGTAGAGCCTTCTAAAGGCTTAATGGGTGTTGAATTATTTTTAGGGGCCATTTTAGAAACAAATACTGATATCTATTCTATAATATGCCCTTGGAATCAATTCAACTTTATTCTTCAAACAAGACTTATGCAATTCGGAAAAAAAAATACACATCTTTTACTTGCTTTTGCAGAGCTCTATATTGAAATTGAATTATCTCTATAATTGAATATCCTCAATATTTGAAATTTGGCCCTGTCGTAGTCCTCTGAAGCTTCTTTCAAATGCCATAGGTCTGACTTGATTTGGATTCTTCAAGGAAAATTTATGTCCAATGTCCCACAACGAGCTAAT
This sequence comes from Pinus albicaulis, assembly GCA_034641835.2. NCBI lineage: Eukaryota > Viridiplantae > Streptophyta > Pinopsida > Pinales > Pinaceae > Pinus > Pinus albicaulis. Next base: position 195,342,586 of record CM076570.1, on the reverse strand, counting down.
TATGGAATTGTTTAGTAGAGCGAACTTGTACAACTTTCCATGTGTCACTGTTTTCCCCTTTCATTCTGAAATTTATAGACAAGAAACTACAGTCTATGTGCTTCCAGCCAATTTTTACAGAATTCCAATCCGATGCTCAGAGAGAGAGTTATGAAAATTTTCCCATGATCACCTCCTTGAGATGAAATTGGGGAGCCTGAAAAAGACCTAACTTCCACAGATCATATCTCCGCAAATATTGTGAACCAAGATCTAAAATTTTGCAAAGATGTTCCTCAGGATCTTGGCTTCGCGCTCTAAAAATTGCAGCTTCTGAACCTTCGTAGAAAAAACGTTATAGAGAAAATTCTGTGATGACCTGTTTAAGTGAAATTTAGGAGCTTGCAAAAATCCCTAACTTCCAATATCATATCTCCGAAAATATTGCGAATGAAGCTCTAAAATTTTGCAACGATGTTCCTCAGGATTTCAAATTTGCTCCCTAAACATTTCAGCTTCTGAACCTTTGTAGAAAAAAATTTATAGCGAAAATTCCACGATGACCTGTTTGGAGCAGCGAAACCCTAGAATCCAAAGTTCTGATACCAAATGTTGGGAAACCAGCTCCAAAAATAGAAGAAAAGAGATGTCAACGCCTTAGAAATAAGCCACTTCGAGGGGAAAAAATCCAATACATTACATAAATGAACAATTCTTGGATGATTCAAATTACAAAACCTCATTTATATATATAGGAGTCCATGTGGCCACAATGTAATCCTAGTGGGGCCACAATGTAATCATAGCCGACCTAACAATAATAATTCAAGGGCACAATAATAAAAATATGGGGGTTACAGGGGTACAATAATAACAATAAGGGGGTTACACTAACAACAATAAGGGACTATACTAGTAATATTGGGACCTAACATAATATGATATGCAATGTGTGAGAAGTTTATGATGAACCTCCTGTAGTAATCTTCTAATCCCATAAATGATCTGACTTCCTCAACATTCTTAGGATTTTACCACTCCAAGATGGATCTTACATTCTCTGAATCTACCGATATGCCTTCCTTGGAAACAACATGTCCCAAGTATTGTACCTTTGTCTGAAAGAAACTGCACTTGATTACCTTAGCATACAATTGATGATCTCTTAACAATATCAACACTGCAGCTAAATTCTCTGCATGATCTTCTGCATTATTATAATATACCAAGATGTCATCAATGAATACAATAACAAACTTGTCAATATCAGGAGGCAACACACTATTCATCAAACACATAAATGTTGCTAGGGAATTAGTCAAACCGAATGGAACTACAACAAACTAATAATTCCCATACCTGGTCCTGAAGGAAGTCTTGTAGATGTCCTCTTATTTTATGCATACCTAATGATATCCTAATCTAAAATCGATATTTGATAGCACTATTTCTCCCTCCAATTTATCAAACAAATCATCAATCCTTATGTTATGAAACCAACTCCAAAAATATAATAAAAGAGGGATGAATGCCTTAGAAATAAGCCACTTTGAGGGGGGAACCTCCAATACATTACATAAATGAAAAATTATTGGATGATACAAATGACAAAACCTCCTTTCTATATATAGGAGTCCATGGGGCCACAATGTAATCCTAGCCAACCTAAAAATAATAATGTAAGGGCACAATAGTAACAATATGGGGGTTACAAGGGTACAACAATAACAATAAGGGGGTTACACTAACAACAATAAGCGACTATAATAGTAATATAGGGATTTAACATGCTCCTCTCCTTAAAAAAAGTGTTGTCCTCAATGCTTGAGTAACTTTGGGTGCTTCTGTATAAAATTCTTATCCTCCCATGTAGAATCTTTAGTGGGTAAGTTCTTCAATTTGATGAGATACTCTGAAATTGATCGATTTCATAGCTGTCGAGTTCTTGTTTCTGTGACTGCTTCAGGTTCCAATATGGTTTTTCCTTCCTCATCAATTTCTAGTAATATTGTTTGAACTGGAAGTTTGTCCCCTATAACCTTCTTTAAGCATGAAACATGGAAAACTAGATGCACTCGTGAAGAAGAATGAAGCTCCAATTTGTATGCCATAGTACCAATCTTTTGCAACACCTTGAAAGGACCATAGTACTTTGGAAATAATTTAATATCCTTCTTAGATTTCTTGAGGGTCATTTATTTGTATGGTTGTAGCCGTAAAAATAACCAGTCTCCTACATCAAAACTTCTCTTACTGCGATGTTGATCTGCCTATTGTTTCATTCGATTTTGTGCTAAATTTAGGTTATCCTTTAAGAGTTGGAGAACTTCTTGTTGATGCTCGATGTGATCTTCCACTACTAGAACCCTAGAATTTTCCCTTATAGAAGATGTGATGGATGGTGGATGATATCCACAGAGTGCCATAAATGGGGTCATTTTTGCTGCAGTATGGAAGGAAGTGTTATACCACCATTCAGCGAGAGGCAACCACTTGACCCATTGTGCTTTCTTATCAAATACAAAACAATGAAGATATCCTTTCAAACATTTATTCACTATCTCAGTTTGACCATCGGATTGAGGATGATAAAATGAGCTATGAGCTAGTTGAGTACCCAAACAAGAAAATAATTCTGTCCAAAAATTTCCTGTAAAAATGGGATCTCTGTCATTTACAATAATCTTTGGGTTTCCATGTAGCTTTTGAATTGTTTCCATAAATTTAGTTGCAACTGTACTTGCTTTAAATGGATGAGATAATGCACAAAAATGTGCATACTTGGTAATTCTATCAACTACCACCATGATGACACTCTTTCCTTTGGGCTTAGGTAAACCTGTGATAAAATCCATTGAAATCTCTTCCCAACGTTGACTTGGAATGGATAAAGATTGGAGAAGACCCGGGGTCTTAATTGTCTCAACTTTATTTTTCTAGAAAACTGTTACACAACATTCTTGCAATCCCTCGCCCCATATATTGGAGGGTATTTCTCGTGACCTGTGAACAGTGTCATACACTGCAAACACCTTCTTTGCATCCTTCTGCATAAGGACATCATTTCTCCTATTGAACATTTCCTCAGAAAGCCCATAAAAACCTTTGTTTTGGCATTGGCGCGGGTAGTCAGTTCACCCCTCGTGCCATTGTGGAGGATGTACACTAGAGGCCATGCCAGCTGGTGCTCTTTCTCTTTGTTTTGCCTACACCAGCCTTTTTGGGAATGTTTTCTTAACAAATTAGAGGTAGAATTTTCCTTAAACCACCTCATGGATGAGTCACAACAAGTGGTTAAACTTGATAAGCCATGGATCTCTTCCTTTAGGTAGTGGTTTTTGGAACATTATTTGAAGATAGGACTCCCCTCCATGATTATAGGGATCCTAGCCTCTCCTTCTCCCTCTATATAAACAAGTCTTCTCCCTTTACAAAAGCTAGTTGAACATATAGCCAAGAAGTTGAACCTGGAGAAGAGATAATATAACTGAGTAATCGCTATCAAGAAGGTAGAACCAAGGAGAATTCCATAGAAAGAGCCCCGTCCGAATTCCCGACGAGCTTTGTGAGAGGCACTCCGCTGGAACCCTGTTGGAGGAGACTGCAACGTCGAAGCTTGGTTGTACTCTTCCTTCATTTCAATAATATACTCGACTATGGTATTGGTTCCATCTTTGTGTTGTGTTTATAGTTGAATTGATTTAGTCTTCTTCGACTGACTAATAGTTACGGATGCGAAATAGTATGCTATATATCGTCTTTGTTTCTTGTGTATGGGCAGGTATCCAAGCATGAGAACTATCGGATCGTGATCTGTCGAACTAGGAGTGAGAGGTAGCCATTCTTTCGACGACAACAATAGCGCAGGATATATGGTAAGTTATCTATCAAATTTTTTTCCATCTGTTAACTAGGAATTGATGTCATAGCGTGTCTTGTTTGTGGCTAGACCCACTCTAGGGCTAGTGGGATCGCCTCTATTTGCAGAGGGGATTTACCTCACCAACAAATTGGCAACTCTGCTGGGGATCAGTGTGATTTTGTATTTCGTCCATTAGGTCTTCTTCTTGGTACTTGCTTGCTTAGCTTGCCTTTTCTGGTTGTTTTTCTGAGTCTTAGACCCCTGTTCAGCCCCATAGGATCAAATCAGACCTTTGTTTTTCCAAAATTTTCATTTTTCTAGGGTTGGCTTGATTGGCGCGGTTTCCAGTCTGACAGTCGCGCCCACTAGCGCTTGTTGCCATTTCATCACCTGCGCCATCCCCTGTCTGGTGCAGATTACAGCCAGACAGTCACGCCATTTCCTGTAGGTGTTAGGGTTTCCCCTGTTTTGGAGTTTTTTGTCAATATTGGTGCCTCTGGGTGTTTTCTTGACTTGATTTGAGTGCTTTGAGATTGTTTGTGACTGTGAATAGCCTCCTTCCTTCGGTTGTTTGTCCATTTCTTTCGAGCATCATGGCCTTAGGGTTTTCTAGTGCTAGGGTATGCTGAGCCTCCTATAGGAGTTTGAATCTTTTTTTTCGCGGTCACCTTCATTATTTTCTTGATTGCATTCAGTTCCCTGGATCCGTTTTGAGTGATTGCATCTGGTGGAATGAGTCTTGAGTGAGTCTTGCCTCTTTCATTCAATTTTTCTTCTTGTCACTCCAAACATAGCTCACATTGCTTGTATGGGTCTTTTTTGACGTCTTTCTTCGATTTGAGATATTGTAACATTGGTTTGAGTTTTTGTCTTATTTGCTTTTGAGTTGATTGGATTGTTTCGTTTCGAATCTCGCATTGATATTCTCGAACTAGTGTGAAGGTTTATTTTTCATGTCATTTAGTGCACTGTTTGCTCTATTACATTGAAAAAAAAGAAAAAAAAAATTGTGCTTGCATTCTTGTTTGCATTGTGGAATTGGAAAATATTTCACATAACTAGCATTAGACATTCTAGGGAAGATTTCTCATTTTCATTAGCTTGCATCAGGTGCTGTAGTGGATGCTTCTGTGTGTTCTCATTATTTGCTATCGCTCGAAAACTCCTAAAATTTCTTGTAGATAGATTTTCATCGAACGAAATGGTATTTTATGGCATGTAGCTTGCATTTAGGGATTTGTGAGATCCAACATTCGGTAGGACCTTGGAATTGAAACTTAAATACAAGATTAACTTAAAATTTATTCAATTAACCTAAGGCAACATTGAAACTTAACGGAACATTTAGTGGTCTAAGTTAGAGACGTGTTTCGACGTCTTTAAACCTAGCAACTGTCATTCGCCATCTGGCTTTAGAAAACACTAGTACGGACTTGTGCTCCCTGTATTGTCGAGTATATAAAGGGAGATCCCTTTAGTTTGCAATCCTTTTATCCATAGGAAGCCGAGTCTGCTGCCTTGTAACCATGATACACCGAACACAGCATTCGGGGAGACTACCTGCATGTACGTCAAGTCCTTGGTTGATTTTTCTTTCATTTTATAACCAAGGTGTATATGGAAGTTCACGAGAACCTGGTACACCATTTTACCTAGACTACCTGAGTAGTCATTTTCGATCTTTACTGACTCCATAAATTTGAAAAGATCATTGAGCACTTTTCCTTTCACGCTCACTTAAAACTGAAAGAGACTAGAGTCATCTTTGACTGTTTCTTGACTCTTAAAACATGAAACAACAAATTTTTGGTTTCAATGTGGTAAAATAAACTACCTACGATTAAATTCCCATTAAAGTTTGATTACTTGGCCTATCTTTTTTTGCCTTGGTTTTGATCCAAGAGTCTTCATTTTCGATCTTTTTCCCTTTTCTGGTGTGCTACAGTCACAGTGGCGGAACCATTAGTTTCTTCTATGGGCAGTTCTTTCTCGAACGATTCATTTGAGACTTCTCAGACCTCTAGGTTTTTCGAGCTTCAGCAGCCTATCATCCCTTCAGAGTACCCCTTTGGAGAACCAGTTGAGTTCCATTGGCCTCTTTCAAACGCTTGGTTTGGGTTTGGGGTCGAGGAACATTTTCCCCCTCTTACATCGGGATCACCATTTTCGGCTGCTATCATACCTCCTAGCCCCCATAGTCTTTTACAATATCTCATGGTGGATTCAGATATGGATTTGTCTGGTCTTAATGGTAGTGAGGGCATTCCAGTTTCTGATGAAGAATACCAACTTTTCCTAGAAGACATCCATCAAGAGCCTGCTCAATCTTCACCATCGACGTCACTTCCAGTCGGATATAGGTCTTTGGGTCAGATTATAGTCGATATTGCCTCCATGGCAACATCAACCCCGTCAAGGGGGCCAGTTCTCCCATCATTAGGGATGTCGCCGATGACACCTATCGCGTCGACACCTTTTGTTATGTCTGTCCCCACTAGGCCTATTGTCTGTGTGGCTGCATCGGCACTGGTCGTCACTGCTCAGCCGTCAAGAGTTTCGACTTTGGTAGAGACTTCAATTGCCATGGCCATCCCTGACAACCTTTATTTTGAGGAGTATTGGTTGGTTGTTCAGCAGCAAAGCTCCCAGACTAATTATTCCCCTCAGGATCCTAATTGTCCTTATTTTTCTCATTATGGCACAGATGGTACCCCGATTTATTCACTTTCGTTCCAATATGATGAGCACGGAAACCCTATCTATTTGCCTGCTCCTAAGGCTTATCAGTTCATTAACATTTTTATAACTACCTTGCCTGTGCAACTTTCTAACCAATAAGGACAACCCTTTCGGGGACAACCTTCGGTTCAGCAAGGGTATGCTTTCGGCGCACATGGGCAACCCTTTCAGGGACAAACTTCGGCCCAACAAGGGTATGCGTATGACCCACAAGGGAAACCCTTACAGGGACAACCTTTGGTCCAACAGGGATTGTTCTACGGCTTGCAAGGGCAGCCTTACAATCCTCAAGGTCAACCTTTACAAGCTTAGCCTGTGGTCCAACTAGGGCAACCTCAAGGACTAGCTAGGTAGCTGGTATATCAACTCGAACCTTTATATGGTCCTGGGGAGTAGATCTATCCATCTCAGCCTTTGGTGCAACCTCAACAGCCATATCTTCTGATTGGTCCAAATGTTGCGCAAGTAGGGCCATCTTATGGTCCTGCTCCAGGTCAACCTGGTTATCAGGCATAACCTAGCCCACCCCAACCATTAGGCCAACCTGCTCAGCAGGGAAAACTTGGTGGTCCTCATCAGTCAGGTCAACCTGCTCAATCGGGCCAACCTCCATAGCCTATTAACCCTACTCAGCCACCACTCTATTCTATGCCGCAGTCGAATCAACCTGTGTGCTCGACCTATTCAGCTCAGCAGGGCCCCACTTATCAATAGCCCATTCAACCCCAAGGCACTTATTTTCCTCAAGGTCAATATCGAATGGTTTATAACCCGCCTCAAGGTTCTACTTACTACCCTCAACCGCTAGGCTATACTTATACTCCATAACAAAATCCTTATGCTGCTTAATCAGGACCCTCGTATACTCAAAATCAGTATTCTAGTTTACAACCCCCGTATCCTAGTCCTCAGCTCCCATATCAACCAAATTATCCAGCTTATACCCCTTATGGTCTGAATCCTCTGGGACAGAACCAATGGGGGAAGAGTTATACTCAACCAGGATGGAGTATGGGTACGGGTCCTTATCGGGGACCTGCTGCCTTTTAACCCTCAATTACCTTTTCTCGCCACGTTGGAGTTACTGGATGTGTCCAAATTGACAAATGATCCCATTCTTCATAATCCATTTTGGCCTCCGGTTCCAATGAAGGTTCCAGGTGATTGTCCCAAGTTCGAGGGCAAGTCTGTAGAAGACCCCCAAGCACACATCATGACATACCATTTATGGTGTTCTTCCAATTCTTAGGTGGATGACTCTGTCCGACTCTATCTTTTCCAGCGCACTCTTACCAGAGATGCTGCTAAGTGGTACATTGAATTGCCTCATGGTATCTTTCAAGATTTCAACACTCTCGCTATGGCATTCCTTACCCATTTCCAGTTGCCGGTTCATTATGAAGCCGGGATGCTTCTCCTAACATCCTTGAAACAGGATCAAGCTACCCATATCTCGGACCACATTCACGAATGGAGATGGTTTCGTCACCTAATAAAGTTTTAAATTCCTGATCAGCTTCTTACTCAATGGTTCACTACCTCTTTTGTTAATCAGATTGTGAAAGACATCACTGTGGGGGCATGTGTAACCGAGGAACAAGCCATCGCTCGTGCCCAATACCTTGATTTAGTGTACTCTCAATCGGGCATTTTGTATGACATCTTGACTGAGGCTCCATGACCTGGAACCTCTAAAGTGCCAACTACCCCATCAGTCGACGACGTTATTGGTTCTGTGTCTCAGACTTCATGCAAGTCTTCCAATGGGAAGCAAAAATCAAATTCTTCAAATAATTTTTCTCTTTAGGCTACCCCAGATTCTGGTAAAACCTCGGAGGTCAATGCCATTCAGGCCAGTCTTGTGAACAAGAATTCCAAGGGGAGAAAGAAGGGAAAAGGCAAGGGCAAAGCCGATGCCCCAAAACCGGAATTGTCTAAACCTCGTGCTGATGATGGTTCATAGCGAAATTCGAAGTATCCCTGTCTGATTTGTGATGAGGACCACTACACTAAAGATTGTCCTAGACGATCTGAGGTTAGTCAACTGCTCAAAGGTGCTAAGGGAACTCCGATGGTCGTTAAGGAACCTTTCCCATCTTAGCAGACCCAGATGGTCGAGAAACCTCTGCTATCTGCGTCTTTTGGCTCTCAAGTATTCATGATGAACGGTTCTACACCCGTTTCCATCGCCACATGGTCGAAGGATTATGCCGAATCACACTAGGCAGCCAGGAAAGAGGTCATTGATGGTCCTCCTCCCCCACTTGCCTCTGGTCCTCTTGAAATTGAAAGGCCCAGTGCTGAACCCATTGTACGGCCACCTTCTAAAGTTTTTCTCCGGAAATCTTCTTATAATCCTAATGCCCGTGCTGCCCAACATTACAGTATTGTTGAGGACTTAGCACAGGCACCATCCACAATGTCCGTGTTATAAGTGCTTTAGAGTTGTCTGTCTCAATGGAAAGCATTACTATTTGTGGTCGGTGAGATTGATCCTACTGATTCTAGCCTTCTCTCTTTCGACTTAGAGAATTTCATCCCCCGACTTTCGCACCAGATTGCGCTTGTTATACAAGTCGGCATTAACGGTCTCAACATCCATAGTGGATGAAGGTGCATCTACCCGTGTCATGTCATCTACTTGCTGGAAGGATATTGGCTCTCCAGCCCTGACTTCGTCACCCAGTGCCCTTGAGGCATTTTATGGAAGGGAATCAAAACCCTTGAGTGTTCTCGCTAGCTTGCCGATCAAGTTGCAAGGAAAGACGGTCAACGTTGAAGTAGAAGTCGTTGATGCCAAACTTAATTACAATATTCCACTCAGTCACAGTTAGAGTCATGCTATGTTGTGCATTCTGTCCACCCTCTTTCGACTTCTGAAGTTTCCACATGAGGGAAAAATCATTACTGTCGATCAGTGGTCGTTATTTACCTCATCTTCTGAGAACAATGTGCCATACGTGGATTAGATTCCTTCTCCCCCTGACAGTGTAGGGCCGGGTATTTTCAAATATCCCATTCTCATGGGTATCTTTCCCCTTCCGCCACCAAATACCATTCAAGTTAATATGGTCTCTCGGTCAGATGACCCATGGATTGTCCCTTTACCTGAATAGATTGATTCATTTGGAGATTCAATGCTGCTTAGTCCAATTGAAATCAATTATTGCGAGCTTACAACTGCATTTGATTCTCCCCCTCCTGAAGCTGCTCCTTTGAACATGTCTCTCGACATTTATTCTCAATCCCCCTGGCTCAGCGATCTGGATTCACCCGATCCTTTGAAAGAAGTGTTTCCATCTGACGAGGCTATCATGGAAACCATGTCTCTCGAAGATCTACCATGGAGCGATGGGCATCATCATTCCTCGTTTATGCCTGGCCTCGAGGCAATGTCTAACTGTCTTGAGCATTTTATGTCTCAAGTTCCTTCTCCATCGCTTCAAATGCCTATTTTGACTCATGAAGACTTCGCTGAAGGTAACTTGGGTAACATTACTCGAACGATACCTATCGAAATTTCCGTGAAACCAGGAATTGTCGAGAACATCCATGTGGGAGTCACTTGCTCTCCCGAGGAAGTCCAAGTGTATACTAGCCTCTTTTGTGAATTCCGTGATGTTTTCACCTAGTCTTACGAAGAGATGCCTGGAATCGACCCCAGTATTGTGGTGCACGATATTCCCACCTACCCAGGTGTGAAGCCTGTTCGTCACTGTCTTCATCCAGTGCATCCTCAGAAAGCCGCCGCTATAAAAACCGAAGTTGAAAAACTTCTCAAACCGGGTTTCATTTATCTGATTCCTCTGACAGAGTGGGTTTCTAACATTATCCCTATGGATAAGAAGCAGGGAGAAATTTTTGTCTGTGTTTATTATCTCGATATCAATCAGGCTTGTCCTAAGGATAACTATCCCACCCCTTTCATCGATCAGATCATTGATGATTGTGCGGGGAGTGATATTTTTTCCCTTATGGACAATTTTTCTGGCTATAATCAGATCAACATTCTCCCATCCGATCAACACAAGACCGCTTTTATCTGTCCTTGGGGAAAGTTTGCGTATAAGAAATACCCTTTCGACTTAAAGAATGTTGGGGCTACCTTCTAGCGTGCGATGTCTTATGCCTTTCATGATATTCATCATATTGTTCAACCGTACCTGGATGACCTTTCGGCTCATTCAGTTTCACGAAAAGACCACCCGGACCATCTCCACCAGATTTTTCTTCGTTGTAGACGCTACAACATCTAGCTCAATTCACATAAATGCGTCTTCTGTGTCGACTCCAGTAGAATTTCAGGGTTTATAGTATCTAAAGACGGAATTCAGCTTGACCCACTTAAATTTGAGGCTATTGTTAATCTCCCCTCCCGATCCTCGTTACACTAGCTCCAGTGTCTCCAAGGGAAAGCGAATTCTTACGTCGTTTCATCCCAAACTACGCCGAAGTAGCCAAAGTATTCACTCAACTTTTGATGCAGAATGTCCCTTTCTGTTGGGATGAGATTGATCAACAGTATTTTGATAGGCTTAAGACATTGCTTGTTAATGCTCCCCTATTACGTCCTCTGAATTACCATCGTGATTTCACCCTTTATCTAGCTGCCGCCTTCAGTACGATCGCCATGGTTTTGGTTCAAGATGATGATGACGGTACTGAGAATGTCATTTACTACTTGTCTTGGAACCTTCTCGACCCTGAAACACATTATGCACATGTTGAGAAGTTAGTGTTGGATGCAGTCCAAGCCATCCAGTGTTTTCGTCATTATATCCTTTTATGCACGGTGACCATGATTTCTAACTGTAATCCCATGGCCTATATTCTGTCTTGACAGTTGCTGGGGGAAAATAATTGAAGTGGATTGTTATCCTCCAAGAGTTTTATTTGGAGTTTACTACTGCCAAATCGAAGAAATCACTTGTTTTCGCTGATTTGATTTTTTCTCTCCCCGCTGACTCTGCTCCTTCTCATTCCAAGGATCATATTCCAGACGAAACTCTTTTCTTGATTAGCACCCTTGATCTGTGGTATGGTGATATCATCGTGTATCTCCAAATGTCTACTTTCAGGTTTGAGTTAATGAAGGATTCCCGATGCTGATTTGGCATCAGTCACAACCTTATCGCATTGTTGGAGATACCCTTTATCGTGTTGGAGTCAATTTTGTACTCTGCCGATGCTTGACCCTCGAGGAAGCTAAGAAAGTTTTAAATGACTGCCACAGTGGCACCTGTGGTGGTCACATGTCTGGTTATACCACCGCATAGAAGATCCTTCGTGCTAGCTATTTCTGGTCGTCCATTTTTAAAGTCTGCATTGTTGTAGTATGCAAATGCCATGCATGCTAGATATATCAATTCAAGATGCGTGCGCCACCTGTTACTTTACACCCTGTCATTACCGTTGGTCCTTTCGCCAAATAAGGCATCGATTTTATGACGTGTAACCCTAGTTTGACCGAGGGGGCATGCCTATATTATCATCGTCGTCAATTATTTTACGAAATGGGCTGAAGCAATGCCTACACTGGCTGCGGACGGTAAGACAGTGACACAATTCATATTCAATCATGTTATTGCTTGGTTTGGTGTCCCTCAAGCCATCTTTACTGATCATGGTTCTCATTTTCAGGATTATATGATGGCGGAGCTGATGTCTAAGTTGGGTCTGTGTCACAACAACTCAACGCCTTATTATCCTCAAGCTAATGGCCAAGTTGAAGCTATAAACAAAGTCCTTGTTACAATTCTTCAACGAACAATTGGGATCCATAAATCAAACTGGCATCTCATGTTGTTTTCAACTCTTTGGGCTTACTGAACGTCGATTAAGAATGGAACCGGATTTACCCCGTTCCAGTTGGTATATGGTTTGGAAGCCACTCTTCCGATTGAATGTGAAATCCCTTCACTCAAACTAGATGTGGAATTACTGCCTAATACTTCGCCTGAGGAAGAACGTCTCCTCTACTTAGAGAGATTGGATGAAACTCGTCGCTTAGCTGCCTTGGTCATCAAAGCACAGAAGAAGCGAGCCAAAGCTCATTTTGAACAAACAATTTCCCCTCGTTCTTTTATCGAAGGCAATCTTATTCTCCTATACAACCAAGCTCATGACAAGTTGGGGGCAAGAAAATTCTAACACATGTGGCATGGACCCTACATTATCAAACATGTGTTATAGAATGGGGCTTATGAGCTTATTGATTATGAAGGGTATCCTTTAGCATAGCCCAGGAATGGGTTGTACCTCAAAAAGTATTATGCTTGAGTCATTCATGCATGATATGTGTATATACGTAATTTTTTTCAATTTTGTGCATGCTTTGGTTTGATGTTCTTTGTGAGCTTCTTTCTGCTTATTGGGTCTTGTTTTCTATGCATATTTCTATTTCCCCTTATGTCAGTTTCACGAATGGTGCTTCCCGCAGTACCAGGAACTTGTCTTTGGCAGCCTGAGTAATTTATGATCCTGTTGGTGAGTTGATTAACTTACAAGGTATTTGTCTAGGACCAACTATAAACAATGTCGCTGAATATAGTGCTGTTTTGGAACTATTAAGCGAGGCAGTTAACCTCGGCATACGCACGTTGCTTGTGAATTTGGATTCGCAGCTTGTTGTTCTTCAATTTAATGGTCATTATTCGGTTCGAAACCCATGCATTTTGAGATTGTATTTGCGTATTCGTTTACTTGAAAGAAATTTTGATTTCATTACATATAAACATATACCAAGACGAATGAATACATTAACAGATGCAATAGCTAACATTGTGCTAGATAAACATTTGCGCAATTTATAAAAACATTATCATATGTAAATAGACCCATGTAGAAAATAGATGTATATATATATCATCTATTTGCAACGTGTGCATCATATAAAACCCAAAAAATATATATGCCTATTTCAGTTACATCGTGAGATAACATGTCTCTCAAAAATGTGCGGAAATAAAGCCTAAGTGCCTAATCGGCGTGGTGCTCATGATAGCACGTCACTACCCGTACCAACCGCCTCAACAAGTGGTGGATACAACTCAGGACCCCTACAGTGTGCCTCTGATAGGCCCGAGGCACATTATCAAAATGAGCATAGTCTAGAATCCCATGGGTGATCCCCTCAAGGTTTTGTACTATCTCCTCGTCACTGCCCTCACCATGAGGATCGAGATCACGAGGAGTTCGCCTTGCTCTCGGCGACAGACCTGTAGGACGCTCTGGGCCAACATTTGCATACATATAAGAGTAACTATCAGAACATGCATATATACCCAAAAAATTATAAACTCATGAAAATAAAAAATGAGTCTCACCTAGCTCTTCTTCCCAATCCTCTCCCTCCGGGAGTGGGAGGTCTGGGTCTTCGGTGAAATTTGTGCTGACATAGGGCCAAACCTCCACGACAATCAGTTGTCATCGGAGCCAATCAAAAAACTCTGGCCTCCAGGACATCTGTTGGCCACCCCCTGCTCTAAGCATCAGTGTGGCCCATCAGGCCATCCATGGCTCTATGGGTGGTGACATTGGGATAATAACCTCCTGATGCTGGAATATTGGTAATCGTTCCAAGAATAACAATACCAAAATCGATCCATACCCAAACTGTTTTAGTTTGGTCTTCTTGCACTTAGTGAGTTTCCGTTTGATGTTGACAGTCACGGCCTCGGCCCAGTTGAAGATAGTCGGGTTCATGCACTCTGAGGCAAGAATTAGTTATGTCTTCATGGCCTCATGCAGTGCTGCGATCCCGCAGTCCGCGTGATAGTGTGCAGTACTACTCTTAGTGCCAAATCAGGGATGGTTTAGATGTCCACTTTGCCACTTCCTGTTCCTTTTCGTGCCCCTCGGCACACCCTATCAATTACCATTCCCATGCTTTCCCTGGAAGGACAGGTATTGGTCAAGATAGGGACTACACCTCTACACGACAATCCAGTGATGAAATACACATCCAAGACTTCAAGTTCAAGCTCCTGATCTTGAAGTATAAACTTTTCCTGATCTTTGTCCCAAATGCTTATCAAATATTAAAGCAATTCGGGCTGAGCCCGGAGGCATGGTTTCAGGAAGAACTTCTTGAGCCCACAATTTCTGAGGGCGTTCATGCATTGTTCATTTTCCATGGCCTGTTCATCCTCCTCATTGTGTTCTCTCTCTTTCCACTCAATTACCATCTTTTCTGGTTGGAACCTGCATGCATTTTCCATATGAACATTGTAAGTCCCCTTGGGCATTAAAATTTGTAATCAAAAAATTGCATTTTCTTGAAATTAAGGTGGATTTTAGGTTGTGCGGTTGGCGTGACTGTTTTTCTAACAGTCGCGCCACCTGGTGCGACCCCTGTGTAAAAAAGGGTCGATTGGCGCGGGTCCGTGCCTGAAACTAGCGCCAACCGCGATGCCCTAGTTTTTACAAATCCTCCCCAAAGGGATTCAAAATAACAATTAAAGGTAATGAAATATAGCTCAAAATATAGCAAATGGTGTAAGCTCTTACCTGAAACTGACGGAATCCAGATTGGTTCACAATCGTTGCCAGAAGATCGCAAGGAAAACGAGTCATTGTTGCTCTGCAAAAAGGTAAAAGTGAAAAGTAAATAGTTTTTACCACTTATGGTCTTTTATAACTTTTCAAAATATTAAAATAGGTTTAAAAAATATTTTTCGCTATATTTTCATATTATTTTCGAGAAATACGTTTTACACGCGTCTTTTTGTGCAGCGACATGTTTTCACAGGGTTATGACGAAGAAACGAGTTTTATTTTATACTTTTTCAGACTCGGTAAAAACATGAAAAAGTCACTGCTGGAGTCATATTTCAGCTCTTTTCTGACTCTCTAAAACTAAAAATATTGCCGAGTCGCTTGTTGTTTTGAGCTCGTTAAATTGGCTGCGAAACGATATCTACCCAGTATATGTTTACCCCTTTTTCAGGCTAGGATGGATTTTTTATGAAAAAGGAATACCTTAGCTGATCATGACTAAGAGGTTCTTTCAGATATTGTTTTCTACCTTTTTGAATCTGAGAGACTATTTACGAAAAGGGACTGCTGGATTTTTCTTTTCCACCTTCTTTTCAAACTCACTAAACATGAAAAGATGCCGAGTTCTCCCTTTGTCTGACTCATTAAAACCTGATGACATTGGACTCTGTCGTCATGACGTTACTCGAGTTCCTCCTTCCTAGGGCTCGTAAAATGTACTAGGTTGGATTTGTCCAAAGGAAAAACTTACATCACAAGCATATGCTATCCCCCTCAAGCTTGTTTTCAAAAATAATTGGGATACTCACCAGAAATGGTGGGGGGAAATGGAACTACATTATAGTCATGTTGGCAGGATGTTGCTCTTGAACATGGCATTTTTTTTCATTCGTGTCGAGTTGGGGACATCTCATCTCGTTATTTTTTTGCCTCCATGGGTTTGGGTAATCTCTTTTGACCGCTCATCTGCTTTTTGCCACATCACCATGACCTCAGATCCGTTGATGTCAAATACTGCCAAATCCAGTGTCGTGTCACCGATATGTTCAAGAGAAGTTTTCCTCTGAAGTTTTCAACCTCCCTCTGTTGGTCTTGATTCACAAACATCATATTCCTTTGTCTCGTGTCGATGATGTGGGAAACATTATGGCCCACCTTCGATCAAGGTCCCTTATTGTAAACTCCGGCTCGTTATCCAGGAAGTTGATCTAGAGACTACCTTCAGGTACCTTAGAGCTTGCATGCCTCAATGGCAGGTTCTTCGAAATCGATGTAAGGTCCACATAATTGGCCTTCGATCGACTGACTCTGCAGGTGTTTGACATCAAATCATTGTTCACATTTCGTGGATTGTACCTTTTGTACCTTGAGAGCCATTGTCATTATTGGTGGTTTCTCTCGCGTCTGTTAACAACTTTCATCATTGGCTAGTAATAAAACAATTTTCTTGCATTTTCGACTTCAGCTCACATATTTTCATGCTCAAATTTGTACTTTGTGTGGGTTGAGATGGAGCGCAAGACCCTAGGTTTTGTCTGATGAAATCTAGGCTGCGGGTTCTTTGTGGATTACTATGACTTATTATATGACTCTTCTGATTGGATGGCTGCAACCATACCTGAGTCTATTTGTTGATCCCTACTGTTGGATGGATGTGTCCATACCTCAGATCTCATTTTTTATGTACTCTATTATGGATGGTTGTGCCCATGCCACATGTCATGTATCAAATGTATTAGTTGTATTTGTACTTGCAGGTTTTCTGTCAGCAATGTTTGGGTCAAACGTGTTCTCATAAAGCATTTCACCCCTCCCTCTCTCTCGGACCTCATGCTTTAGGGGGCATCTGTTACACAACATTTTTTCACCACCCCTACAATCCCTCACCCCGTATATTGGAGGTTATTTCTCGTGACTTGTGAGCATTGTCATGCTTTGCAAGCACCTTCTTTGCATCCTTCTGCATAAGGACATCATTTCTCCTATTGAACATTTCCTCAGAAAGCCCATAAAAACCTATGTTTTGGCATTGGCATGGGTAGTCAGTTTACCCCTCACACCATTATGGAGGATGTACACTAGAGGCCGCACCAGCTGGCACTCTGTCTCTTTGTTGTGCCCGCGCCAGCCTTTTTGGGAATGGTTTTTCAACAAATTAGAGGCGGAAGTTTCCTTTAACCACCTCAGGGATGAGTCACAACAAGTAGTTAAACTTGATAAGCCACAGATCTCTTCCTTTAGGTAGTGGTTTTTGGAACATTCTTTGAATATAGGACTCCCCTCCATGATTATAGGGATCCTAACCTCTCCTTCTCCCTCTATATAAATAGGCCTTTTCCCTTTACAAAAGCTAGATGAACATATAGCCAAGAAGCTAAACTTGGAGAAGACATACTATAGCTGAGTAATCGCTATCAAGAAGGTAGAACCAAGCAGAATTCTGTAGAGAGAGCCCCGTCCAAATTCTCGACGAGCTTTGTGAGATGTGCTCCACTGGAACCCTGTTGGAGGATACCGCAGCGTCGAAGCTTGGTTGTAATCTTCCTTCCTTTCAATAATATACTCGACTATGGTATTGGTTCCATATTTGTGTTGTGTTTATTGATGCATTGATTTAGTGTTCTTCGACTGACTGATAGTTATGGATGAGAAATATTATGTTGTATATCGTCATTGTTTCTTGTGTATGTGCAGGTATCTGAGCATGAGAACGAGCAGATTGTGATCTGTCGAACCATGAGCGAGAGGTAGCCATTCTTTCGACGACAAAAACAGCGCAGGATATACGGTAAGTTATCTATTGAATCTTCATCCATTCGTTCACTAGGAATTGATTTCATAGAGTGTCTTGTTTGTGGCTAGACCCAATCTAGGGCTACTGGGATCACCTTTGTCCGCAGAGGGGATTTACCTCACCAACACAAACCAAACATTCCGCCACAAAATTTTGAATATCATATATAAGACCATCCCAAAAAACATCTTTCTTCATCCTGTGGTAAGTTTTTAAAAATCTCGAGTGTCCTCCTAAAGGAGAAGTGTGCAATTCCAAAAGAATCTTTTGTTTTAGTTGGGAATTATTGCAAATATATAAGTGATCTTTGTACCATAAGGAATCATTTTTCCAACTAAATGTATCAGATGTACTAGGATCTTGCTGCAACTTTTGAATGAGTGTCAACACTTCATCGTCCTTCTTCCATTCATCCCTTGCTTCAGTTATCTAATCTGGTTGGATAATAGAAATGGCACAAAGCAATGCTTCCACCTCTTCATCATTTCTTGAGAGTGCATTTGCAACAACATTTAGCTTCTCTTTTTTTTAGATGATTTCAAGTCATAACCCAACATCTTTGTGACCCATTTTTGCTGCTCTTCTGAATATATTATTTGTTCCAAAAAGTGTTTAAGACTATCATGATTAGTTTTTGCCTTGAAGTGTCTTCCCATTAGGTAAGGTCACCATTTCTTTAGTGCATGTAGTATTTCCAACATTTCCTTCTCATAAATAGCCTTTTGTAAATACTTTCCTTTGATTGGACGACTTTCAAAAGAAATGGGTCTTCCTTCTTGCATTAAAACAACACCAATTCCATTTCTTGAGGCATCACATTCCACAATAAAGGTTTTTATGAAGTCTGGCATAGCTAATATTGGTGCTAGGCACATTGCCTCTTTAAGATGTTCAAAGGCCTTAGTTGCTTCAAGAGTCCATGAAAATGCATCTTTCTTCAATAATGTTGTTAGAGGTGATGCTATTCTCCCATAATTCTTAACAAACTTGCGATAATACCCTGTTAACCCAAGAAATCCGCGCAACTGCTTTATGGTTGTGTGGAATTTCCATTCATTAATGGCTTTAATTTTGTTAGGGTCTACCTTAACACCCTCGTGAGATACAATATGACCCAGATATTCCACGTCTTGTACTCCAAAGAAACAGTTGGATGTTTTTGCATATAATTGTTTCTCCTCCAATAGTTTGAGCACCCTGTCAATATGTTGAACATGTTCCTTCCAAGACCTGCTGTAGATTAGTATATCATCAAAAAACAATAGCACAAATTTTCTAAGGAAGGGTTTGAAAATGGAATTCGTCAACCCTTGAAATGTAGAAGGTGCATTGGTAAGGCCAAAAGGCATGACCAAAAATTCATAATGACCCTCATGAGTTCGAAATGCTGTTTTCGTAATATCTTCAGTCTTCATTCTAATTTTATGATATCCGAAACGAAGATCCAACTTGGTAAAATAAATTTCTCCATGTAATTCATCCAATAATTCATCAATCACAGGAATGGGAAATTTAACTTTAATAGTGAGCTTATTGAACTCCCTATAATCCGGACACATGCGCCATGATCCATCCTTCTTGTGCACCAATACTACTGGAACAGAGAAAGAACTTTGACTAGAGTGAATTATACTAGCCTCTAACATTTCTATAATCATACGTTTAATTTCTCTCTTTTGGACATAATGATATTTGTAAGGCCTGATGTTTGGAGGAACACTTCTTGTAATCAAAAGAATATCATGATCATGATCATGAATAGGTGGGAATCCTTTGGGAGTTTGAAACACCTTGGAATAATTGTCCAAGAATTTTTGGAGATCTGGAGAAATAGATGATTTTTATGTTGGAACTTCTAGTGAGCATACTTGTGAAATTATGCCTCAATGTTCTTTCTTCAAAAGCTTTGTCATGACATTAGATCTTATTATATTTCTTGGCTTCCCTGCAATACCTCGTAATTCGATTTCCTTTCCTTCCAAAAAAATTTCTTGAAAATTTCTTGAAAATTAAAAGCTACCGTCCCCAAAGATTGTAACCTATTGTACTCCTAGTACAACATCAGCACCTCCCATTGGGATGGAAAGCATTGGAATATTCAATACATATTCCCCCATGGCTAGCTTGATATTATGGAATTTTCCAAAGAAAATTATAGTTCCTCCATTTGCAACCATCACTTGACATTCTAGTGCTAGGTATAGGAAACAATTCAATTCCTTGGCTACCTTACAGTGAATAAAATCATGGGTACTACCCAAATCAATCAACACCATTACCTTTTTCTCCTTCTATCTTGAGAATTTGAGGAGTGGTAATTCCTGCCAATGCATTACACGATATGGTCAGACTCATTTATTTTTCTTCTAGGGTTGGTTCCTGGTGTATATCCTCTTCTTTTGAAGTTTCTTGTTCATTTTCTTCCTCCTCTTCACAATCTATGTAAAATAATTTCTGCTCGGCACAATTATGACCTTTAGTGTATTTGATATCACAACTGTAGCAAAGCCCTTTTTCTCTTTTTCCTTCCAATATTTGTGGTGTCAACCTTGTAGGTTGTGGAATTCTAGAAGTAGCAACACTTCCATATTTATAGATGTGAGTGGTAGGCTTCCTTGTCGCCATAATTTTACATTCAATTTTTCTTGCCAACCTGAATGCCTTCTCCAATGAATCAGGTTACCAAATGTGAACTTCATGTTGGATGTTATCCTATAGATTCCCTATGATGATATCAATCTTGTGTTCCTCTGGAATATCAGTTACCCTTATATTCAATTTTTTGAAGTCCTCAATGTGCTCCACCATTGAACCCTTTCATATGAGATTTATCAATTGGCTAAAGAAGGTGTTGCTCTTTGTATCCTCATAATGTGCTATCATTTCCTCCATAAAAATTGATGAAGTGAAAATTTTTTTATGGGAGAAAATCCATCGATACCATACAAATGTATTTTGTTCTAAATGCAAAGTTGCAATACGTACCTTTCGTGTGTTTTTCACATTATTGAGATCAAAATATTGCTCCATATGTAGTATCCATGTTACGGGATCCTTGTCATCAAACTTCCTCATATCAATCTTTAGAATATGGTGGTTCTTCAATCCAACATTAGAGTTTATGAAATCACTATTAACATTTATTTTTTTCTCATCATGAGTTTCCTCTACTATGTTTTCTCCATTAGGAATCATTTCTTGTATCAACTTTGACAAACCTTCCTTCAAACCTTCCATGTCTTCCTTCAAAACTTCCATTTTTTCTTCCATACCATTCTTCAAACCATCCATTGTAGCTTCCACACGTTTCTTCAAACCATCTATCTTATCTTCCACGCTTTTCTTCGAAACATCCATTTCATTTTTTGTTTCTCTTTGTGAGAGCGAAATTTGGTGCACTTGCTCTTGTAATTTTCATATGTCATGTTGCATTTCTTCATCTTCATGAGCCATAGTAGAGCCTTCTGAAGGATTAATGGGTGTTGAATTATTTTTAGGGGGTATTTTAGAACCCAATACTGATATATATTCTACAATATGCCCTTGGAATCAATTCAAATTGATTCTTCAAACAAGACTTATGCAATTCGGGAAAAAAAAAATACACACCTTTTTCTTGCTTTTGAGGAGCTCGATATTGAAATTGAGTTATCTCTGTGATTTTGGATCTTCAATATCTGAAATTGATCCCTGTATTAGCAATATGAATCTTCTTTCTAATGCCACAAGTCTGACCTCATTTGGATTATTCAAGGAAAAGTTATGCCCAATCTCCCACAATGACCTAATTATGGACTGGTTCAGTAGAACAAACTTTTACGAAGTTACACGTGTCACTGTGTCCTCCTTTGGCTCTAAAATTGATATAAAGGAAACTACAATCTATGTACTTGCGGCCACTTTTTACAAAATTCCAATCCGATGCTTAGAGAGAGAGAGATATGACGATTTTCCCATGGTCACCTCTTTGAGATGAAATTCGGGAGCCTAAAAAAATCCTAAATTCCACAGATCATATCTTCGAAAATATTTCGAAACAAGATCTGAAATTTGTACAAGACGTTCCAAAGGATTTCTTGTTCTCCTTGTAAAACTTTCAACTTCTGAACCTTTGTAGAAAAAAATTTATAGTGCAAATTCCACGATGACCTATTTTAGGTGAAATTCGAGAGCCTAAAAAAAACCCTAAATTCAACAGATCATATCTCCGGAAATATTGTGCACCAAGATCTGAAATTTTTGTATGACGTTCCTCAGGATTTTGGCTTTGCTTTGTAAAAAATTTTAGTTTCTGAAACTTCATAGAAAACAAGTTATAGCAAAAGTTCCACGATGAACTGTTTGGAGCAGCGAAACGCTAGAATCCAAAGCTCTGATACCTAATGTTATGAAACCAACTCCAAAAATAGAAGAAAATATTGATCAACGCCTTAGAAATAAGCCACTTCGAGGGGGAAATCTCCAATACTTTACACAAATTAAAAATTCTTGGATGATACAAATGACAAAACCTCCTTTCTATATATAGGAGTCCATGGGGCCACAATGTAATCCTAGCCGACCTAACAATAATAATGTAAGGGCACAATAATAACAATATGAGGGTTACAGGGGTACAAAAATAACAATAAGGGGGTTACACTAACAACAATAAGGGACTATACTAGTAATATATGGACCTAACACCTTGGCAATGGGTATCTGTTCTTGATCGTCACTTTGGTCAACCACCTGTAATCAATGCACAACCTGAGGATACCATCCTTCTTCTTTACGAACAACACAGGTGCACCCCAAGGTGATACATTTGGTCTAATATATCCCTTATCAAGAATTTCCTTCATCTTCAACTTCAAATCTACTAACTCTGGTGTGCTCATCTTGTAAGGTGCCTTTGATGTTGGTGTTGCCCTAGTACCAACTCCATAGACAAGTATACTTCAGTGCGAGGACGTAACTCTGAAATATTTGTTGGAAAAAAATCTTGAAACTACTGCAATACAGGATACCTTTGGAATATTTCCACATCTTCCACATCCTTACCCTTTCCACTGGAAATATGCACTGCAAACATCAGACAACATTTTCTGCAACTACGTTTATCTTGCATAGTTGTGACCATCCTCACCAATGTAGGCTTCTTATTTCCCTGCAAATTTCTACTTTCCCCATTATCATCCAGTCACTCAATGGCCTTATCAAAACAATCCACTATGGTCCTATGAAGTTAGAACCAATCCATACCTAAAATCATGTTATATGATCCCAATGGAAATAAATTCAAATTTGTTGTTGTAGGCATACCATTTAGCTCAAATGCACAATCTCTTACTCAATTGTAAACTCGCTTCTTCATACTTGTAGCCAACTACACCAACCAAGATTATGCATGCACTTCTTTTCTCATGCCACACTTATCCACCAGGTCAACATTGACATAACTATAATTAGATCCAGGATCAATAAAAATATAAATAACTTGATCACAAAGCTTACCGTCCATCTCAATGATAAATTCCTGGTGATCTACCTCCCTGTTGTCTGTAGCTTCATAAATCAGAGGAATACTATGACCAACATCCTCAACCTTATTCGCCTCCTGAGAATTATAGATATGGGGTCTACCACCTTGATACTGCGGAAAATCCTTACGATGATCTTTTCCACATATATAACACTACAATGGTGATCTACCATCACCTCTAGTTTGTTGCTCTACAGGTTGTGATCCCTGTCCCTTATCAACTTCATTAAACTTCTTATAAGGAACCACATTTTCTTTCTTACCTATATCTTGAGGTCTTCTCCACTTTGGTGGACATCTTATTTTAGTTTTCTCATTCATTAGAGAAATTTTGAGGTCTAAAATGGGCCTCATAACAAAAATGTACAACCAAAATAAACTTTATAAGAACTAATAGGATTCATGATGATGATGTCAACCATGGGTGATGATTCACAATTTTTGGAGTAAAACAGTAAAAATATTAAAAATAATAAAATAATATAATAATAAAATAATAAAACTACTTATTCAACTCGTATTTTTAACTTATCTCCATACAGTTTTACTCAAAGTTTGAGCAGGAGCACTCATTTGATGAAAAATCTAATTCCTCATCTAAGAAGTACCCATGTTTCATAATTTCGATGGACTTTGCTACATGAAAAATGAGAAATACATGAAAAATATGATTGCAATCATGTTTTTCATATATTTCTCATTTTCATGTAGCAGGGTCCATCAAAATCATGCAACATGGGTGGTATTTGAATGAAGAATTATATTTTTCATCCAATGAGTGCTTTCACTCAAAATTTGAGTAAACATGTAGGGAGATAAGTTGAAAATACAAGTTGAACAAAGTAGTTTTCCCTTTTCCCTCTAAAATTTGATGATGTAATCAAATATTATTTTATTATTTCCACTATTATTCTATAATTTCCTTAGGAGGCCCATTTTATACCTCAAAGTTTCTCTAATGTCCCTTCAAGTCACGCTTAGGATCAACTTTGTGTTTTGATTGTTCATAACAATGCTTCAGCTTTTGAATGGCCTCGTTTGACGATCTAGGCTCCTCGTTCGACGATCTAGGCTCATCGAACTCAGTCCAGTGTCTGTAAGATACTAGAATTCTACTGATGAATCTATGAACCTTGGCCTTCTCCTCCTTTGGGTAAGGCACATATCTCAACAAATCCAAGAATCTACTACTATACTCACCATCTATCATGGAACCCATCTGCAACTCATAAAACTCCTTATCTATAGCATCATAGTACCTCTCTGACATGTACTTTTTTTTGAAGATTCTCTCAAACTCATCCCATGTAAATTCATCCCCCCAAATACCTTTGAAATTATTCACATCCTCCCACCATATATTTTCTTTCCCTTTGAGACTACTAAAGTGGTTATTTTTGTTTTCATGTTCTTTGTATAGCTATGCAATCTGAAGAATTTATTCAACCCATGAAACCATGCCTATGCATATTATGTCTTCTTCATCTCTCCATCGAATGTAGGTGGCTTGAATTTCTTGAATTCTTCAGAAAAATGATCACCCCTCCTATAAGGATGATGACGTTAATGACTATGATGATGTCTCCTGGAAGAGAAACTAGAATGATGCCCACACATACTAGTCTTCCTATCACGTGTGTCCAATTATCTACCACCTCTAATTGTTTCCCCTCTATCCAATCTGTGTCTGGACCGAGACCTACTACCATAGGATCCATTATTTTTTTCTTCCTACTCTTGATTGATCCTAATATGTCCCTATTTCTGCAAATCTGAAAAAATTTGGAAGATTGTTGCATTAACCTCTATTTGTTTTTCATGAGCCCTTGCAAGTCTTTCTTGAGCCTCAACCACACTATCATTATATACCTTACAACTTATGATATCTTCCCTCAATATCCTCAATGTGTCTGCTACACTAGGGAAATACACACCTCCTTGTTGTCCAACTGATCTTTAGGGAGAGTCACGAGAGCTATAGTCTATAATTTTTATCGTCATCCTTGATTCTTTTCTTCCTACATGTATATCATGTCAGGGAAAAAAAAAGAGATACCAAAACACAATCCATACCTTATTTTTGTTTAGGGGAGGATTATCTCATCTACAAGATCAATCCACATTAACACATACATGTACAATCATAAACATATCCAGATAATCAACATATCATCATATACCATCATGGATGACCATACCAATAGTATACCCTATTCTCATGCATGACAACAATAACCTTAACCACATAATACTTTCCCAAAGAGACTGCAATCACACTTTGACACCACCTGTAACAGGCCCCTCCCTTGATATCTACCCACTTTCACCAAGTTACCTGGGGTAAACATGAGATGAGGATTTCTTATGACAAGACTCAACCTCCTAGGTGGCCTTATGGAAATGGAGTCAACAAAAATGACCTTAATGACTTTCATCAGGTGCCACAAGACCCTCCAGGAGTAATCCAAAACTCCATGTGTCCATCCCCTAAGGCAACCTGAATTTTACCTGACTTTCACCCCTATTCACTCCCTTTCCAAGGCATCAGTGCGACTGGAAGCTCCGAGTCGCTCCCATTGGCCTACATGAGTGCGACTAGGGAATTTTCCCCCCAGTGTTGTGCCAACAGAAGGGGATTTTAAGGCTAGATTCTAGGGCTGGGGCTAGGCATCTGTCCAGAAATACCTATAACTTCAATAACTCATAAACTACACAAGGAAAATGCTTGTAAAATAAAAATTGACACCAGGACTAGGCTTGACCATCCCCAGTCAGGACTGACATTTTGTCAAGAACTTGGAAGGAATGAAACCTACACACCATAAATATAAGAATGAGAATAAAGGACTGAAAACTTATATGATACTTAGGGATCACTACCCTCTCTCATTAGCTACTTTAACATCAATTAGGTCTTGCATCCATTATTCTTTCAGCTATGGGTAAAAATGTAAAATGAACCATGACTATAATCAATCACATAACCATGCTTATAACCAACATATAACAATGTAAATAACAATGAGATAACATCCATTAGATCCACCCAATAAAAAGTACAAAATAAAGAAAACTTAGCTTTCATTAACCATAGGCAAGAACCAACCAGGTTTGGGAATTCCATGTACCACCCGACCATAGACATGGCTAAGCCAAATATCTCTTTAGTTAATTGCCCCCGTGCCATATTCCAAGAACGAATGTGGGATTTCATTGATAAACCAATCCAAAAAAATCAAAGGAATCTAGAGCTTAAAACACCTCCACACTCACCATATCGTGATCACACCAATACTGGTGCCAAGATCACAAAGTCAAATAGACCTTGGAATGCCTCCGGATCTCATCACTATCCTTGAGTAATTTTCCATCTCCTTGTATGTAGACTTTACTGTAATTCAAATTTGATCACTAGACCCTTACCGCGACACCACCCTCATTATTTACCATGTATCCCTCCAAAACCGGTCAAGGGATTCTTAGGACTTTGGGAACGATCATGAGACCATCTCTGCCCTGAATTCCGAAACCATATGGAAATTACAAACGTTAAAAACTGAGAATAATCCCATCACACCATGGTTATCCAGAAAAAGGAAAGCCAAGGCTGAAAACCATTTTAAAAACCTGGCAAGACCATGCCACCGACAACAAGAGAACCAAATACCAACATGCATATTCCATGCATGTCAAAACCAACTAGTAAATCACACATGAAATCTGTTACCTATAAGTATTCCTGCTGAAGCTGCTGGATCCTATTCTTCCTTTTCTTTTCTTTCCTTTCCTTTCCTTTTCTTGCTTTCTTTATCCTCTTGGTGCTCTTCTTCTCTCTGAGTGTAATTTTGAAATGAACTTACAAAAGGTTACCAACTAATGCTCTAAGGTATTTTTATTGATGAGGCCTATAGTTTCTTCAATTTTCCATTATTTTCCTTCAATTTCCTCTTGACATGAAATCTGTGACTTTCCACCTTCCTTTTCTCTAATTTCCTTTATTTTCATAAATAAATTTGCCAAAATACCTTTTTTTCCTTTTTAATGCCTTAGTGATTGCCTTTGCTAATTTCCCCTTAGCCATGACCACATCTAGTGATGCCCACTAGGATATTTTTTCCCAACATTAAGCTTGAAATAAGTTTCCCTTAACCGTGGTCTTATTTTTCCTTTATTAACTTTTATTACATGAAATTTTAACCCGCGTCTATTACACATAATTTTTCCTTAAGTGGTGGAGTTTATAATGTTGGATTCATGAAGGAATCCTCTATCCACTGGTATATGAGTTTGACATTTTCGAATTCATATGATATCTTTCATCTAATTTCTTTTAAACATAATGCTTTATTTTATTTTTAATCGTTTCAAAGAGGTTTAATGAAAATTCAATAACATAAAATATACACAACGAAAATTTTCAAGAAATACCACTCTCTTCATTTACGAGTCTTCTTCAAAAGGGTACTCTTCGTTTTTCAATTTATTTAAATAATACTTTGCTAACTTTGAAAAATAATAAAAACTGTAATTTTTCATTAAAAAAAAAATTAATTTTTTGAATATGAAAAAAAAAAATTCTCTTTGTAGATCATTATCATACACACACACACACACACACACACACATATATATATATATATATATTTTAATTACACATTTTAGACTAGGTTATGCTACATGAACACACAAATACCTCTTAATATGTGCGAAAATTTGCAAGGAAAATAATTTAATTTTTTGGAAAATTGATAGATTATACTACACAAAGTTTTTTTGTAAAAAATATCATTGGGACAAATACACAATTTGCCACAATTTTCTTCTTACTCTGAATCAAAGTTCACAATGCTTGAATGAATTTTGAGGGAGTCAATTCGATAAAAGAGTAAATTTTTGAAATTTCGTTACCACATTTGGCCCAAAAGTGTAACTCCATATTTATGCATTCACCCAATAGGGAGAAGTTCTCCAACCAAGGTAATAATGACACAAGTAGAATATTGGACCATTCTCCAACCAAGGCTATGAAGACAAAGGGAGAATATCGATGAAGTCTCATCATCTCTCCCTCTCAATGAGAGAGGAAATCTCCACAATCCCAAGATTGTCTTGGAAGTACATAAGCTTCCCTCTAGAAAGAGGCATCGTAAGAATATCAACTATGTGATTATTAGTGGAGATGTACTAGAGCTGCACAACTCTCTTCAACTCCACATCTTGAATGAAGTGATGTGCTTTGACCTCTCATCATGGTCACCAAAAAAACCTAATCAAAACAACAAGTAACCTTTGAAGCCATACTTCTTCTCAAATTTCCAATATAGTTGCAATAAACTCAACCTCTACGATACTGAGTGCAATAGATGACTTCTTCATGCTCATCAAAGAAATTATAGTAAAGCCCAAAATGAAGCAACATATTGATGAATTCTTTCTATCTTCATAACTCCTACCCAAACTAATTTTCTAACTATAATTCTCAAAACATCCATGACCAACAATACCATGTTGAGAAACACATCTTGGATCAACCTTAAACTGGTCTTCCCACTTCATTGGATCATAGATACTTTTTAGTTACCCAAACTAGGTGCTCCATCTCAAACTGAGACATATGCGCTTGTCATAATTTAGGTTGCTCCCTCTTACGTTTTTTTCCTTTAGTATAATGGAAATCCATTATCTCGTACATACTTCAACTCCCTGTGAAGTTAAAATCAATATTCCTAAGGAAGTATACTTTTACTCACAAGCTTGAGGTGGATTTTATGTACACTTTTTCCTCAATTATTGAGGAAAGTCATATTTTCATAAACCTGGTGCAATCTTCAAAATAAAGATATAGAAGTGTACCTCACAATATGGAAAAATATCTTGTCATGATCCTCTCTTTCTTATTATGAGAACTTTCTTGTAGACACCATTATTAAATCACACTTGAAGCTCTAATTGTTCCCTCTAAGTCCATATCTCATCTGGTACAATATCTCTCATCACGAAAAGTCTCTTTGTCACTTTTCTCTTTTCTTCCATCTACTACCAAAGCCTTGGTAGCCTTCATTATGTACATACAATCTTTACTAGGAGGCCATGGAAGAATAATTACAACAAAACAAAGAATTTTAAAGACAAGGGAATAACAAAAATAATAGAAATAGTTAAATAGGAGGGATATGAGATACTAATCTTTTGAGAGGATATCATCTCCCTCTTTATCATAGACTTCTCAGATCCATATTGCAAATCAACCCTTTAATCTACTCACAATCTAGGGTTTTCTTCTTCCACCAGAATCATTGATTTAAATCCAATCCCAGGGATTTATTTACAAACCCTATGACTTGGTTATCCAATATCCTTTTATCTTTCTAGGGTTTGTAAAACATAGAATACCAAAATCATTTTTCACATTCAAAATTTCAGAACCCTATATTCCTTTACATGCGACGAAGTCCAAAGTCTATTTATGTTCCTTCCACATCATTGTAGTAACATTTTGTGTAGAGAAATATTTTTTTTTAACTTTCAATGGTGATAACCATATACCAAGTAGTAAAATATCGATTCTTGAAGGGGATCTCAGTCATAAAAAATTTCAACTTCAAGGTGCAACTTTTCCATGTTGTAGTGTTAGGTTTCCAGCTTAAAATTAATAACAAAAAAACATAAGAAATATATATATCAATGACTAGATATTAATCCACTTCAAGGAGGAAACCTCATTTGCATCACATAAATGAAAAATTCTTGGATGTTTCAGATGAGAAGACCTCCTTGGTATATATAGGAGTCTAAGGGGTCAAAATATAATTAGGGAATACATACCAATAATAATGTAAGGGCACAAAAATAACAATAGTGGGCCTTTATGGGGCACAAAAATAATAATACGGGGCCTACAATAGTATTATAGGGACCTAACATGCCCCTCTCCTTAAAAAAAGAGTTTTAATTAATGCTTGAGTAGTTATAGATGCTTATGAATAAAATACTCATCCTCCCATGTGGAGTCTTTAACATGTAAGTTCTTCCACTTAATGAGATACTATGAAATTTATCTATTCCATAGCTTCAAAATTCTTCTTTCTGTGATTGCTTCAAGCTACAATATGGTTTTTCCTTCCTTTTCAAGTTATGACAATAATGGTTAGAACTAGAAGCTTGTCACCTATAACCTTCTTTAAGCATGAAACATGGAAAACTGGGTTTACTAGTGAAGATGCAAGTAGCTCCAATTTGTATGTCATATCCCCAATATTTTGCAACACCTTGTAAGAGACATAGTACTTGGGTGATGATTTATTATCCTTCTTAGCTTGCTTGAGGGACATTTTTTTTTATGGTTGTAGTTGTAAAAATACCCAATCACCCACATTAAAACTTATTTCACTGCGATGTTGATCTGCATCTTGTTTCATTCGATTTTTTCCCAAAGTCAATTTATCCTTTAAGAGTTTGTGAACTTGTTGTTGATTCTCGATGTGATATTCCACTGCTTGAAGCTTAGAATTGTCTCTTAAATACAATGTGATAGATGATGGATGATATCCATAAAGCAC
The DNA here is from genome assembly GCA_034641835.2 of Pinus albicaulis. Classification (NCBI taxonomy): domain Eukaryota; kingdom Viridiplantae; phylum Streptophyta; class Pinopsida; order Pinales; family Pinaceae; genus Pinus; species Pinus albicaulis. Next base: position 195,311,633 of record CM076570.1, on the reverse strand, counting down.
CATAAATGGGTTATTTTTTTCTACGGTATGGAAGGAAGTGTTATACCACCATTTTTCAAAGGTTACCCACTTGATCCATTATGTTTGTTTATTAGAAGCAAGGAAACAAAGACATCCTTCAAAACATTTTTTCATTGTCTGACTTTTCTCATTAGATTGAGGATGATAACATGCGATGTGAGCTAATTGAGTACCAAGACAAGAAAATAATGTTGTCAAAAAATTTACGGTGAAAATTGAATCCTTCACTTACAATAATATTTGGGTTTCCATGTAGCTTTTGGATTGTTTCCATAAATGAAATAATGACTGTTCTGGATTTGAAAGGATAAGATAGTGCACAAATGTGTGAATACTTGTTCATAAACTACCACCATGATGACACTCTTTACTTTAGACTCGGGTAAGCCTATGATAAAATCCATTGAGGCTTCTTCCCAACACTGACTTGGAATGGATAATGCATGTAAAAGATATAATATCTTAATTGTCTCAACTTTAGTTTTGTTGGAAAACTAAACATTTTTCCACAAATTTCTAAATATCAGATTTAATTCCTTCCAAAAAAAATTCCTTCTTGACCCTGTGGTAAGTTTTTAAAAATCATGAGTTCCCTCCTATAAGGGAGGTGTGAAATTCCAAAGGAACCTTTTGTTTAAGTTGGTAGTTCTTACATAGTTATAAGTGATATTTTTACCACAATGAATCATTTATCAAAATAAATGAATAATATGCACTGGGATCTTGTTGCAAATTTTGAATGATTTTCTATACCTCCCCATCATTCTTCCATTCATCCCTTTTTTTAGTTATCCAATCAGGTTGGATAATAAAAATGGCATAGAGAAAAGCTTTCACATCCTCATCCCTTCTTGAGAGTGCATCTACAACAACATTTTTCTTCCATTTTTTTAGATAATTTTGAAGTCATAACCCGATATAATTTAACCCATTTTTTTCTCTTCTGAAGATAATCTTTGTTTCAATAAGTATTTAAGACTATCATGATATTTTTTACCTTTAAGTGTTTTCCTATTAGGTAAGGGCGACATTTCTTTAGTGCATGTGGTATTTCCAAAATTTCCTTCTCATAAATATGTTTAAGTAGATACTTTCCCTTAATTGGGTGACTTTTAAACGAAATGGGTCTTCCTTCATGCATTAAAACAACACCAATACCATTTCTCGAGGCATCACATTCCACAATAAAATCTTTTGTGAAGTCTGGTGTAGCTAATACTGGAGCTCGACACATTTCCTCTTTAAGATGTTTAGAGGCATTAGTTGCTTCTAGAGTCCAAAAAAATGCATCTGTCTTTAGTAATGTGTTTAGAGGTGCTGCTATATCCCCATAATTATTAACAAATTTGCAATAATACCCTATCAACTTGAGAAATCCTTGAATATGCCTTAAGGTTGTGTGGATTTTCCATTCCTTGATGGCTTTAATTATTTTAGGGTCTACCTTAACACCCTCATGGGGTATAATATGAACCAAATATTCTACTTCCTGTACTCCAAAGAAATATTTGGTGGATTTTGTATAAAAAAAATTCTCCTCCATTATTTTGAGAACCTTGTCAACATGTTGAACATGATCTTTCCAGGACTTGATATCTATTAGTATATCATCAAAAATACTAACACAAATTTTCTAAGGAAGGGTTTGAAAATGGAATTCATCGAACCTTGAAATGTGGAAGATGCATTAGTGAGGCCAAAAGGAATGACCAGAAATTCATAATGACCTTCATGAGTTCTAAATGTTTTTTTTTTAATGTTTTTTTTCTTCATTCTAATTTGATGATATCTTGAATGAATATCCAACTTTGTGAAGTAAATTTCTCGATGTAGTTCATTTTATTATGAGAAAATGGTACACTCATTTATACGCAACAAAAGATAGTCAGAGTTGGTGAACAACACGTACAAGGGTTAATTTTCAGTTGGAAACATCATGAAGAGAAAAAAATCAAAATATTTTCTAAGGTTTCATTAATAAATCAACCCTCACGAGTGCTCCATAGCTGAAAATTCACTACATTATGGATTTTCCTTTGATATCTACAAGGGTCATGAGAATTCCATTCAGCACCTTGAGACATAAACTTGCTTGAAAAAAACTTCACCTATTGACATGATGGTTTGAACATTCAAGCCTTGAGACCCAAGAAGCCTTAAATGGCAAGAGGATGGTATCTCTTATTTTATTTATGAGGAAAAAAACCTCATTGATGAGCCAAAAGAGGGAAGGGGTGTCCAAAATTTCTACAAATACAAGTTCATGAAGATACAAAAATAATAAGAAGTTGAGCATTTCTATGCTACCAAAATTTCTCCCAAGAAATATAACATACCATTGTGAGGATAATTCCACCATTATAGAGAGTTTTCTATGCTTCTTCGAGAGAGAAAGAGCTTGCAAAATAGATTGGGAAGGGAAAATCCTTGTTGAGATCTATTGAGCACCATTACTCATGAAACTATCTTCAAGGGTCTTTGACACTTTATTTGTAACTCTTCGACCAATAATCAATAAAGAGGATCATTTTCCTACTCCTTTTTTTATTTATCCTCAGAGCAGACAGTATACACTATAGAAGCCTTTAATACTTCGACAGGAAGCAGGGGCATCCCCAAGCCAATTCCCATGGCCATGTGGATGATTCAAATTCCAATTCCTACCCATTTGCATCCAATGATCCCATAAATTATACACTTTATTCAATAAATTACATTTAAAATAAATTTATATTTATTTTTTAAATTATTTTATTTATAATATGTACTTTATATTCAATACTTTTTTAGTCCATCTTCACTTACTAACATCACTCAATTTTTTTTATTATACTCATAGGAAGAAACAAACTTCAAGGAAGGTGATTTTGAGGCTCATATGAAACCAAACACACCATACAAAATGAAAACTCCACTTGCTTGAATTTTTTAGTCTAATTGGTTGTTTTTCATGCCTTTATTCTTTGTAATTCTACTATGTTTCCATCATATAATTTTTTAGACCTATGCAAGCCTCCCTTGGACCTATGTGTGACCAAAAAGTATGCATGTTTAGTTTTTCAAGCCGTCCTGGCAGTGTTATAGTGTCATTTATCACCTTCATGTACTTGATGATTTACACTTTGGCCTTGGGCACCCTTTCCCCTCAGAGTTGAACATTTTCACAAAAAACAGTGTCTTAAACCCATGCGCGACTCTGCCTAGAATTTTCCGCGTATGCACGTGAGTCCATTCATAGAGATCCACGTATACCTTTTTAATTATTAAAAAATATATAATTTCCCTATTTTTGAGGCGGGTTTGATAGTTATTCCAATAATTCAACCACCCCAGCCTATGGCCTAACTGCTCCTAATTGCAGAAACTAATTTGAGGGAGTATAAAAGCCCTGTTGAGAATGTAACAAGATGATGAGCTTAGTGGAAAGAAGTCGCCTTCACTAAGTGGGCCCGCAGGCTATTTTTGGCGCAAAGTCTATTTTTAGACTATGTCTATTTTTAGACATATGGATCATGTTCTATGAGTTGCAGGATGGTATTTTTGGATGGTTGGTCAAGTCGGAAAAAATAGATGGACTTCTATTTTTAGACATACTAGGCAGAATCTATTTTTAGATTTCCAGTCTAAAAATAAATATGTCGAATATTATAAGCTCTTAATAATATTTGGATTCTAAACATTATCTTATCCTCTTGGAGCACTTCAGTTAAGTGCACAGAAGTGCCACATGCAGCTGACAGAAGGAATTACGCTATTCCTGATGGTTTAGTGGAGCTATTGCATGGAGACTTCAGTTAGAACTTAGGTGACAGAGTTTGGTGGAGTTGATTGAGGAGTTAATGGAGTTGTGTTCAATTTAACTCAGTTAAACATAGTTGAGCTAGTTGTATCTAGTCTAACTAATTGATACACTAGTGAGAGTGGTGTGAATTAATTATTAATTAATTCACTAATTATAAACTCATAAATCAACTAAATAATACATCAGTTAACTTCAGTGCATGGACAGTTTGAGTGGAGACCAGTGGAGAGGTAGGTGAAAGAGCAGTGTGACTATCAGTTGTGACCATATTGGTGCATGAGTTTGCACCACACATTGATGGAGATGCCAATGAGGATTGCGTAGTGCATACCAGAGGGATTCAAACTCAGGTTGAGCCATCATTCATCTTGGATTGTGCAGTAGAGGCAGGCTAACAGGTGGAGCAGATTGGAGCATGTGTTTTGCTAGATCTGAGCTTGTGTAGTGTGTAACAATTGGAGATTGTACTGAGAGCTTGTGAGGAGTTTGTACAATGATTGTTACATGATCTCTATCATTATAATATACAAAAAGTTGGGGGTTTTCAGCTTTAATCTTTCCCATAAATACTCTGTTTATATGTGTGATTGTTTATGGTTTTAATGTGCGCATGCGATTGCTTATATTTCTGCAATTAATGATCAATAGTAGAAGAGGTTATGTATTATGCATGAAGCTCAAATAGTGTGTGATCAGGATAATCTTGGTGAATAATTTAACAGTTATTCAAATTTCTACATGGTATCAGAGCGATATTGATCATTGGAGCAATTGCAAAGCATTGAAGCTGTTGAGTTTTGTGCTGGTGGAATTCGAATTTGCAGCAGTGTTTTCTTGGTGTCGAAGTTGAGATGTCTTTCAACGGATTGCGATTGAAGTATGCCCTTGAGGGAAGCTCAAATTATATTGCATGGAAGGACAGGATTGAGGCGATGCTGGAGGAAAATGGGTTGAAGGAGTTCATAGATGCAGAAATTCCAAAACCTGCTTCTAGCGATGCTGCCGCACTTGACGCATGGCAAAAGAAGACAACAAAGTGTCGAAGGATTCTGTTGGAAGGTGTGAAGGATCACATAGTATCTAGCCTTCATGGTAAGGCTTCTCCATTCTTGATGTGGAAAGCCTTGACAGATTTATTCCAAAGCAAGAGCGACCAGAGGAAGTTGGCGCTCAAGGATAAACTCAGAAACATAAAGATGGAGAAAGGCGACAGTATGCCCAAGTACCTCACGAAGTTCATCCAATTCAGGGATGAGCTAGGAAGTGTGGGGGTGACTGTTGATGATGAGGACTTGGTGAGCTTGGCTCTCCTTGGGCTTCCAAAGAGTTGGCATTCCTATCAGGACTCTCTCAATGGTCGGGAGAAATTTCCAGGATGGGAGTGACTTTGGTCGGATCTTGTGCAAGAGGAGATAAGGCGGAGTACCAGGGATGAATCTTCATCAAAGAAATCTGATGAAGAGAATTGCGCTTTGGATGCCAAAGAAAATAAGGGGAAGAGCAAGAAATATTCTCATTCCAGTGCGAAAGGCAAGAAGCAGGACATGTCCAAGGTGAAGTGCTTTCACTGTCACCAACACGGACATTATGCCACAAATTTTCCGCAGAAGAAGAAAAATAAGCAGGTTGCTAGATCTGCAGCTGGAGAGGCTTTAGCCTCGTAGTTTGAGTTGGATTTTTTACTGATCATATGCTTGGTCTCAAGTGTGATGGGTTTAGTGTGGTTTCTGGATAGTGGTGTGTCTTTTCACATGACAGGAGATCGAGATTTGTTTACTGATCTGGATGAGAAAGATCTCGGAGTGCACATCGAGATGGGAGATGATGGTAGATACAGTGCGACCGGTATCGATACCATTTCCTTTGAGAGGGAGTCTGGTAAACCCTTCGTATTGAAGGAAGTGATGCATGTTCCAGGATTGAAGAAGAATCTTATCTCTGTGGCGATGTTAGAAGACAAGGGATATGATGTTGTCTTTAGCGAGGGAAAGGCTTTCTTGCGCAGTAAGGCAACTGGTGAGACCCGGAGGATAGGGGTTCGAGTTAAGAACCTTTATCAATTGCAGGTAGATGGCTGCGCAGCAATGGCAGGCAAGGCAGAAGGAGTGGTGAGTCAGGATGATGGCGAGTTGTGGCACCGGAGATTGGGCCACCTTCACCATGGAGCTTTGAAGATACTGCAGCAGATTTCTACTGGGCTTCCTAAAGGCACTCTTGTGCAGTCATATTAGTGCAAGGGGTGTACCTTGGGAAAATTTGTGAAAGCCACCTTTCACGAGAAGGATAGTCGCACCACGACGATCCTTGAAAGAATTCACACAGATGTGTGTGGACCTTTCTCAGTAGCTTCGACAGCAAAGCACATGTATTATGTGATATTTGTTGATGATTTTTCTCATAAGTGTTGGATATTCTTCATGCAGAAGAAGAGCGAGACATACTCAAAGTTCTGTGAGTTCAAGTCACTGGTTGAGAAAGAATCCGGGAAGCAGGTGAAGGCTCTTAGGAGCGACAATGGTGGTGAATTCATCTCTGGTGAATTCAAGGACTTTTGCAGTGCAGAAGGAATTCGAAGAGAGCTCATAGAACCTCATAACCCACAGCAGAACGGGGTTGCTAAGCGAAAGAACAGAACGATCGTGGGTGCTTCACGAGCGATGTTGCATGATCAGGGCCTACCCATTCACTTGTGGGCGGAGGCATGCAATACTGCAGTATATGTGCAGAACCGTTGCCCTCACAGGATACTTGGCATGAGTACACCCGAGGAGGCGTTTTCTGGTAAGAGGCCTGATATTTCCCATTTGAGGATTTTTGGTTCACCCATTTACATTCATGTGATGAAGGATGCCAAGAAGAAGCTGGAGCTGACCGCAGAGGTTGGGATATTTGTGGGGTACACTGATACACCCCACAACTATCGTGTGTATTTTCCAGATAGTCGCAAGACTGTTGTGCGACGGGATATCAAATTTCATGAGGATAAAGCCATGAAGTGTTCACTTGAGAGGGAGCTACACTTGCGTGCAGATGAGGAGCTATTAGTTCCTAAGGATGATTCTTAGGATGTGGATCAGCCACAAGATGAGGTTCATGGAGTGGAAGAGACCACTCATGTAGCGCCAACCATCAGAGGGTGGAAGCGCACTACAAAAGCTGAGCGACTGGCTCAAGATGCAGAGAAGGTTGTAGGAGCACCTACATCACAGCGCAGACATAGACAGTCACCTGATTGGTACACTGGATACATGGCTCTTATGAGCAAGTGTATCGTGACAGAGCCATCCTCTTTCGAGGAAGCTGTGGAGGATCTCGCATGGGCAGATGCCATGGTGGAAGAGTATGATTCGATTGTCAGAAACAGTGCATGGGAGATTGTCCCGAGGCCGGAGGGGAAATTAGTGGTGGGTTCGAGATGGATCTAAAAAGTGAAGCAGGTAGCTGATGGGAGTGTGGGTAAGTATAAGGCAATATTTGTTGCTTGAGGCTTTTCACAGATTGAGGGGATCGATTATGAGGAGACCTTTGCACCTGTCGCAAGGTATTCTCCCATACGGACGATCCTAGCTCTCTCAGCGCAGATGGGGTGGCACATTCATCAGATGGATGTGAAGACTGCGTTCCTCAATGGAGTCATTGAGGAGGAGGTGTACATAGAGCAGCCTGAAGGTTTCAAGATCTTCAACAGCAAGTCGCATGTGTGCAGGCTCAAGAGAGCGATGTATGGGTTAAAACAAGCACCTCGTGCTTGGTAGACATGAATAGACAGTTATTTCACCGGACTTGGATTCTCCAAGAGTGAGGCGGATCCAAACCTATACCAGATTGTGGTGGAGGGTAAGTTGCTGATCATTGTACTTTATGTAGATGATTTGATTTTGACAGGTGATGAGATGTTGATACTCTCATGCAAGGAGGATCTTGCAAAATAGTTTGAGATGAAGGACTTGGGCCTCCTTCATTATTTCCTGGGATTGGAAATTTGGTAGCGCAGTGATGGACTGTTTATTTCTTAGGGTAAGTATGCCCGGGAGATACTGGAGAAGTTCAACATACATGGCTACAAGCCTGTTGATACTCCTCTTCCCGGTGGTTGGAGGAAGGAGGATGCTACTTCAGCGGAGGTAGTGGATGCCACTGTTTATCAATAGTTGGTGGTGTCGCTTATGTATCTGGTCAATACACGACCCGATATATGCTATGCAGTTAACTAGCTTTAACAAGCTATGGTTAAGCCTACCAAGCTCTTTTGGAAGGCGGGGAAGCATGTATTGAGATATCTCAGAGGCACATTGGGATATGGATTGTGGTACAGACAGTCAGATGAGGTGAAGCTATGTGGCTTCATGGATGCAGATTGGGCAGGGAGCCCAACAGATAGAAAGAGCACATCTGGAGGGATTTTCAGTATCGAGTCGACAGCAGTTTCTTGGTACATCAGGAAGCAGAGATTTGTGGCACTCAGTTCAGTAGAGGCCGAGTATATGGCAGCGAGTTTGGCTGCATGCGAGGCTATATGGATGAGGAAGATCCTGGTCGGGTTGTTCGGTTCACATTTAGAGCCTACTGTGATTTATTATGATAATCAGAGTTGCATCAAACTCTCAGTTAATCCAGTATTTCATGATAGATCTAAACACATTGACATCCGGTATCATCATATCAGAGATTGTGTGCAGCGGAAGATCATGTTACTTTCATACATTCCCACGGAGGATCGGGATGCTGATATCTTGACGAAGGCGCTCACTAGGAGCAAATTCGAATACCACAGAGGCAGGATAGGGGTGGAAGATAATCCGCACTCCTTTTTTGATCCTGAGAGAATGCAACAAGATGATGAGATTAGTGGAGAGAAGTCGCACTTAACTAAGTGGGCCCGCGGGCTATTTTTGGCGCAAAGTCTATTTTTTAGACTATGTCTATTTTTTGACTATGTCTATTTTTAGACATATTGATCATGTTATATGAGTTGTGGGATGCTATTTTTGGATGGTTGGTCAAGTTGGGAAAAATATATGGACTTCTATTTTTAGACATACTGGGCGGAATCTATTTTTAGATTGCCATTCTAAAAATAGATATGTCGAATATTATTAGTTCTTAATAATATTTGGACTCTAAACATTATATTATCCTCTTGGGCAACGGTTAAGTGCACGGAAGTATTTACAATACCGAACGACGGAGAAGGAATTACGCTATTCACGAGGGTTTTTAGTGGAGCTATTGCATGGAGACTTCGGTTAAATATGGGAGTGACGAGTTTTGGTGGGTTGGTGGAGTTGATTGAGAGTTAATGGAGTTGTGTTCGGTTGCTAGGTTAAACATAGTTGAGCCCCTAGTTGTATCTAGTCTGTCTGTTGATACATAGTGAGTGGTGTGAATTAATTATTAATTAATCCACTAATTATTAACTCATAAATCAACTAAAGAATACATCAGTTAACTCAAGTGCATGGACAGTTCAGTGGAGACTAGTGGAGGAGGTAGGTGAAAGAGCAGGTTGACTATCAGTTGTGACTATACTAGTGCATGAGATTTGCACACACATTGATTGAGATTTCCAATGAGGATTAGACGATTGCATACCGGAAGGGATTCGAACCTCAGGTTGAGCCATCATTCATCTTGGATGTGATAGAGTCAGGCCCCTAGCAATTGGGCTTGATTGGAGCATGTGTTTTGTATGATCTGAGCTTGTGTAGTGTGTAACAATTGGAGATTATACTGAGAGCTTGTGAGGAGTTTGTACAATGATTGTTACATGATCTCTATCATTATAATATACAGATAGTTGGGGCTTTTCAGCTTTAAGCTTTCCCATAAATATTGTGTTTATATGTGTGATTGTTTATGGTTTTAATGTGCGCATGCGATTTTTTATATTTCCGCAAATTGATGATCAATAGTAGAAGAGGTTATGTATTATGCATGAAGCTCAAATAGTGTGTCATCAAGATAATCTCGGTGAATAATTTAATAGTTATTCAAATTTCTACATGGTATCGAGCGATATTGATCATTGGAGCAATTGAAAAACATTGAAGTGGTTGAGTTTTGTCTTGGTGGAATTCGAATTTGCGGCGGTGTTTTCTTGGTGTCAAGTTGAGATGTCTTTCAACATATTGCGATTGGAGTATGCCCTTGAGGGAAGCTCAAATTATATTCATGGAAGGATAGGATGGAGCGGTGCTCGGTAATGGGTTGAAGGAGTTCATAGATGCTAAAGTTCCAAAACCTACTTCTAGTGATGCTGCCGTACTTGACGCATGGCAAAAGAAGACAGCAAAGTGTCGAAGGATTCTGTTGGAAGGTGTGAAGGATCACACAGTGTCCAGCCTTCATGGTAAGGCTTCTCCATTATTGATGTGGAAAGCTTTGACAGATTTATTTCAAAGCAAGAGAGACCAGAGGAAGTTGGCGCTTAAGGATAAACTCAGAAACATAAAAATGGAGAAAGGCAACAGTATGCCCAAGTACCTCACGAAATTCATCCAATGCAGGGATGAGTTGGGAAGTGTGGGGGTTACTGTTAATGACAAGGAATTGGTGAGCTTGGCTCTCCTTGGGCTTCCAAAGAGTTTGCATTCCTATCAGGACTCTGTCAATGGTCGGGAGAAATTGCCAGGATGGGAGCGACTTTGGTCGGATCTTGTGCAAGAGGAGATAAGGCGGAGTACCGGGGATGGATCTTCATCAAAGAACTTTGAAGAAGAGAATTTTTCTTTGGCTACCAAAGAAAAGAAGGGGAAGAGCAAGAAAGCTTCTCAATCCGGTGCGAAAGGCAAGAAGCAGGACATGTCCAAGGTGAAGTGCTTTCACTGTCACCAACACGGACATTACGCCACTAATTGTCCGCGAGAAAGAAGAAAAATAAGCAGGCTGTTGGATCTGCAGCGGGAGAGGCCTTAGCCTCGCAGTTTGAGCTGGATTTTTCACTGATCGCATGCTTTGTATCAAGTGTGATGGGATCAGTATGGTTCTTGGATAGTGGTGCGTCTTTTCACATGACTGGAGATCAGAATTTTTTTTCAGATCTGGATGAGAAAGATCTTGGAGTGCACATCGAGATGGGCGATGATGGTAGATACAGTGCGACCGGTATCGGTACCATTTCCTTTGAGAGGGAGTCTGGTAAACCCTTTGTATTAAAGGAAGTGATGCATGTTCGAGGATTGAAGAAGAATCTTATCTCTGTGGCGATGTTAGAAGACAAGGGATATGATGTTGTCTTTAGCGAGGGAAAGGCTTTCCTACGCAGTAAGGCAACTGGTGAGACCCGGAGGATAGGGGTTCAAGTTAAGAACCTTTATCAATTGCAGGTAGATGGCTGTGCAGCAATGGCAGGCAAGGTAGAAGGAGTGGTGAGCCGGGATGATGGCGAGTTGTGGCACCGGAGATTGGGCCACCTTCACCATGGAGCTTTGAAGATACTGCAGCAGATTTCTACTGGGCTTCCTAAAGGCACTCTTGCGCAGTCAGATCAGTGCAAGGGGTGTACCTTGGGAAAATTTGTGAAAGCCACCTTTCATGAGAAGGATAGTCGCACCACGACGATCCTTGAGAGAATTCACACAGACGTGTGTGGACCTTTCTCAGTAGCTTCGACAGCAAAGCACAGGTATTATGTGATATTTGTTGATGATTTTTCTCGTAAGTGCTGGATATTCTTCATGTAGAAGAAGAGCGAGACATACTCAAAGTTCTGTGAGTTCAAGGCACTGGTTGAGAAAGAATCGAGGAAGCAGGTGAAGGCTCTTAGGAGTGACAATGGTGGTGAATTCATCTCTGGCGAATTCAAGGACTTTTGCAGTGCAGAAGGAATTCGAAGAGAGCTCATAGCACCTCATAACCCACAGCAGAACGGGGTTGCTGAGCGGAAGAACAGAATGATCGTGGGTGCTGCACGGGCGATGTTGCATGATCAGGGCCTACCCATTCACTTATGGGCGGAGGCATGCAATACTGCAGTATATGTGCAGAACCGTTGTCCTCACAGGATACTTGGCATGAGTACACCCGAGGAGGCGTTTTCTGGTAAGAGGCCTAATATTTCCCATTTGAGGATTTTTGGTTCACCTGTTTACATTCATGTGACGAAGGATGCCAGGAAGAAGCTGGAGCCGACTGCGGAGGTTGGGATATTTTTGGGGTACAATGATACACCCCACAACTATCGTGTGTATTTTCCAGACAGTCGCAAGACTGTTGTGCGACGGGATATCAAATTTCATGAGGAGAAAGCCATGAAGTGTTTGCTTGAGAGGGAGCCACACTTACATGCAGATGAGGCGCTATTAGTTCCTAAGGATGAGTCTCGGGATGTGGATCAGCCACAAGATGAGGTTCATGGAGTGGAAGAGACCACTCATGCAGCGCCAACCATCAGAGGGCGGAAGCGCACTACAGAAGCTGAGCGACTGGCTCAAGATGCAAAGAAGGTTGTAGGAGCACCTACATCACAGCGCAGACAGAGACAGTCACCTGACCGGTATACTGGATACATGGCTCTTGTGAGCAAGTGTATCGTGACAGAGCCATCCTCTTTCGAGGAAGCTGTGGAGGACCCCGCATGGGTAGATGCCATGGTGGAAGAGTATGATTCGATTGTCAGAAACAGTGCATGGGAGATTGTCCCGAGGCCGGAGGGGAAATCAGTGGTGGGTTCGAGATGGATCTACAAAGTGAAGCAGGCAGCTGACGGGAGTGTGGAGAAGTACAAGGCAAGATTTGTTACCCAAGGCTTTTCAAAGATAGAGGGGATCGATTATGAGGAGACCTTTGCACCTGTCACAAGGTATTCTTCCATACGGACGATCCTAGCTCTCTCAGCGCAGATGGGGTGGCACATTCATCAGATGGATGTGAAGATTGCGTTCCTCAACGGAGTCATTGAGGAGGAGGTGTACATAGAGCAGCCCGAAGGTTTCGATATCTTCAACAGCGAGTCACATGTTTGTAGGCTCAAGAGAGCGCTATATGGGTTGAAACAAGCACCTCGTGCTTGGTACACATGGATAGACAGTTATTTCACCGGACTTGGATTCTTCAAGAGTGAGGCGGATCCAAACCTATACCAGATTGTGGTGGAGGGTAAGTTGCTGATCATTGTAATTTATGTAGATGATTTGATTTTGATAGGTGATGAGCTGTTGATACTCTCATGCAAGGAGGATCTTGCAAAAGAGTTTGAGATGAAGGACTTGGGGCCTCCTTCATTATTTCCTGAGATTGGAAATTTGGCAGTGTAGTGATGGACTGTTTATTTCTCAGGGTAAGTATGCCCGGGAGATACTGGAGAAGTTCAACATACATGGCTACAAGCCTGTTGATACTTCTCTTCCTGGTGGTTGGAGGAAGGAGGATGCTACTTCAGCAGAGGTAGTGGATGCCACTGTTTATCGACAGTTGGTGGGGTCGCTTATGTATCTGGTCAATACACCACCCGATATATGCTATGCAGTTAACCAGCTTTCACAAGCTATGGTTAAGCCTAACAATCTCTTTTGGAAGGCGGGGAATCATGTATTGAGATATATCAGAGGCACATCGAGATATGTATTTTGGTACAGACAGTCGGATGAGGTGAAGCTATGTGGCTTCACGGATGCAGATTGGGCAGGGAGCCCAACGGACAGAAAGAGCACATATGGATGGATTTTCAGTATCGGGTCAACAACAGTTTCTTGATACAACAGGAAGCAGAGATCCGTGGCACTCAGTTCAACAGAGGTCGAGTATATGGCAGCGAGTTTGGCTGCATGCGAGGCTATATGGATGAGGAAGATCCTGGTCGGGTTGTTCGGTTCACATTTAGAGCCTACTGTGATTTACTGTGATAATCATAGTTGCATCAAAATCTCGGTTAATCTAGTATTTCATGATAGATCTAAACACATTGACATCCGGTATCATCATATCAGAGATTGTGTGTAGCGGAAGATCATGTTACTTTCATACATTCCCACAGAGGATCAGGATGCTGATATCTTGACGAAGGCGCTCACCAGGAGCAAATTCGAATACCACAGGGGCAGGATAGGGGTTGCAGATAATGCATATCTTGTTGAGAAGAAGTGTAGAGAATGCAACAAGATGATGAGCTTAGTGGAAAGAAGTTGCCTTCACTAAGTGGGCCCCCAGGCTATTTTTGGCGCAAAGTCTATTATTAGACTATGTCTATTTTTATTCATATGGATCATGTTCTATGAGTTGTAGGATGCTATTTGTAGATGGTTGGTCAAGTCAGAAAAAATATATGGACTTCTATTTTTAGACATACTGGGCGGAATCTATTTTTAGATTGCCAGTCTAAAAATAGATATGTCGAATATTATTAGCTCTTAATAATATTTGGACTCTAAACATTATCTTATTCTCTTGGAGCACTTCAGTTAAGTGCACAGATGTGGCACAGGAGCTGACAGAAAGAATTACGCTATTCCTGAGGGTTATGTGGAGCTATTGCATGGATACTTCAGTTAGAACTCATGTGAGAGAGTTTGGTGGAGTTGATTGAGGAAGTTAATGGAGTTGTGTTCAGTTTAACTAAGCTAAACATAGTTGAACTAGTTGTATCTAGTCTAACTGATTGATACACTAGTGAGAGTGGTGTGAATTAATTATTAATTAATTCACTAATTATAAACTCATTAATCAACTAAAGAATACATCAGTTAACTTCAGTGCATGGACAGTTTCAGTGGAGACCAGTGGAGAGGTAGGTGAAAGAGCAGTGTGACTATCAGTTGTGACCATACTGGTGCATGAGTTTGCACCACACATTGATGGATATGCCAATGAGGATTTCGCAGTGCATACCAGAGGGATTCGAACTCAGGTTGAGCCATCATTCATCTTGGATTTCGCAGTAGAGTCAGGCTAACAGGTGGAGCAGATTGGAGCATGTGTTTTGCTAGATTTGAGCTTGTGTAGTGTGTAACAATTGGAGATTGTACTGAGAGCTTGTGAGGAGTTTGTACAATGATTATTACATGATATTTATCATTATAATATACAGATAGTTGGGGGCTTTCATCTTTAAGCTTTCCCATAAATACTGTGTTTATATGTGTGATTGTTTATGGTTTTAATGTGCGCATGCGATGTTTATATTTCCGCAATTAATGATCAATAGTAGAAGAGGTTATGTATTATGCATGAAGCTCAAATAGTGTGTGATCAGGATAATCTTGGTGAATAATTTAACAGTTATTCAATTTTCTACAAGCCCCTCAAAGGAATGGCCTAAGGGAGAGAGAAAAATATAGAGATTATACTATGTGGGAGCTCTATTCAAGTCTGATATTCCAATGCATCTTGCACTTCCTAGGTATTTCAGGAAACCCTTATTTCCTTGAGGTGTTCATCACCCTATATGACATCTATTGTGCACACATCTTGGAAGAATTCTTGCGAGGCTAGGGCTGGACAGATCCAGAGGACGGTATGCTCGAAGGCCATGGCAGGATTCAGGTGATCTCTCCACGTTTTGATCACTGTACGTGTCATTCATAATAAGAAAATCCATCTTGTTCCCAATGTTTATGTGTTTATGATACTTTATACGTATGTAATAATCATCAATTGAACATTTCATATTTTTTTTATGATATTATGTATTATTTTCACTAACAACTAGGAACTATATATGTTGTACAACTAGGTTTTGTGTTCGTTCTTTGTGGATTTACAGGTTTCGGAGCACAAAGTGTTGCAGGGGGTTTGCACCCCATGGGATCTACATCAACTGAGGGAATTTCAGGTAAGTTTTGCAACCAGTAGTATCTAGTTTTCAGTATAAAAGTTAGTTAAGTGAGTCCTTCTTGAATGGCATGCCCCTGATCTGTGAAGGTTGTCAACTCAATACCTTTAGGGTATTATTTCCCGAAACAGAAATGGTGTCTCGACTGGGGATCACATTCTTGTGATTTCCTGTTTGGGTTGTTTTATCTGTCTTGTAGGTTCCCAACAGTTTCTATCATTTTTTGCAGTCTAGCAAATCTTTCTTCAGTCAGACAGAAGACGTGGTCTCTTGATCAGGTTTGATTTTTTGTTTTTTCCTTATCTTTATTTCCATATGCAGTTTTTTCTTTTCACAATCACGTATACACGCTATTTTTGCCAAAGGGACCCACGTGTACGCGAGTTTCCTTTGTCACAGTCATGTTTGCATGCTTGTTTCTCACTACAAAAGCACGTATGCCTAGGAAATTTTGAAATTTTTAGTTTCTAGCCCTTATGGTCTTGTCTGTCTGTGTTGAGCTATTCCTGTAGTATCCTGAAGGTCTCTGGAATGTGTTTAGAGTGGTTTTATATCTATTTCTCTCTCGATTGTATGAAGACCTAGCCATTTGGTGAAATCCTTGTTTTGTGTGTTTGCAATTGCGGCTTGAGCACCAAGATATTTTTTTGAAGATTGTTGGTTGTCCTCAACATTCAAAACAGTGAGCCTTTACTTGTTTTCTCTTCTTGGCCTTATGTGTTTCTTCGCATTTGATTTTTGCCTTCTTGGTGTAGTTTGGTTTTCTTTATTTCGTAGACTTGTCTTGTTACGAATTTTGAAGGATCTCTTTTTGACTTTTTGAGTTGTTGTTCACTGCAAGATTGTGCTATTGTACTGAGTTGATTGATTGAGTTCCTTGTTTCTTTTTTCTCATATAAGTCTCACTACGAAAGTAGCACGGTTGGCTTGAGTACTTTGAAGCCTTTGATTGGAATTCATGTTTTCTTGATTCAGTTCTTGGATAGTTTTTATTTGTCTTCTTGAAATCTCTTTTCCTTCTTTTATAAGTTGAAAAGCCCAAAAAAAATTTCGTTTTTCGTTGCTTTTTGCTTTCAGTTTGTCTACGGTTTCTTTTCATCTTTTGAAGCTTTTTATTAGTTTCTAGTCTTCGGTTCTTGGCTTGATTTGGGAAGGAATTCTTCTCTTGATTTCTATCTTTTATGTCAAGTGCATTTTGGATTTTTTATACATAGGAGTTATGATTTGGAACTAGCCTTGTTGACTGTCAAAAAGTGATTGAACCTTGGTTTTTCTAGAGACTTCTTTTTGCTTCTTTAGAGTTAGTATCTTAGGATTTGCATATCATTGGTAGTTTGAATTAAGTGCATTTGAGAATTTTTAGTCTTTTTCATAACTTTCTGAGTTTTGTGAAGTGTAAATGTCTGAAAATAAAAGAAAAAAGTTTATGTTTGTTATTTTCGTAGAACCTGTGTAGAAATCACTCTTCATCAAAAGGAAATCATTGCATTTGCATATAGTTTGGTTTTCATTGGTTTCTTCTGTGTCATACAAACACCATCAGTTTCACCTCTGTGCACCCTTGACTTAAATAACAACCAATCTAAAATAATTGATATAATTAAAAGCAACTAGTAGTTTTTGTATTATTTTCATTAATCATAGACCAAACAGCTAGGTTGTAGGGCCTTGGATTAGGTGAGTGGAGAGTTAACTCTCCAAGGTTGCTCAAACTGTTAAACATAGAGGTTTATTAATGAGCGAAATCCAACACCGTTAAGTGGACTGGGAAAGCTCTCCTTCAGAGAGTCAAGTGCGAGGGATAGTGCAGGCAGAGAAGAGAGATACCTCCTCTCCTATTTGCTAAATCTTGACCTAAGACCATTCCACCCGACTGCCGATATGGATTTGTACTCATAGTTGCCTATCCTAGGGACCACATAGGTGACTGTGGGGGGGGGGGGAATACCCGTGGTACCTGAGGCAGACATTGCATCACTTCCATCAGTACTTCTAGAGGGTGCCCTTGCGAAGCTTGGGGACTTGCACCGGCAAAAGCTGTTGTTAGGAGGTCAGCATAACTATTTCTGTTACCTTCGCTAGTAGGCCTGGGTCATAATTACCCCAGAATAATTTCGGGAGGTCCTATTATTTTGATTTCTTGTATTTTGATGTCCGGTCCTCATCACCTGGAGCGGAAATACCTGAGAGCTGCTTTTCTAGCTGTATCTTAGGAACTTTGTAGAGTGTGCTCTTTTCTCCTAGATTACTTAGCTTCATATATTTTTTAAGTCTAAAATAAATCTCTTAAAGTGGCTGACCAGTTGAGGAGGCTTCGTGGGTTTTCTCTCGCAAGTGCCGAGCCTTCTTCAAGAAGGTGTAGGAGTAATTTGGAGTGTGATTTTCACCCAGTGGTTTCAGATACAACGGAGAGAGATCCTTTGTCAGGGCTTGTTGTTTCTGTGGTATTTCTGGTGTTGGTGTCAGTACCGAGAGGAGTGCCTCACTCATCTCGAGAGTTTTATTTCCAGCAGAAGAAGTAGAATTAGAGGAAGTCCCTCAGCCTCATGAGTCTCTTCCATCTCCTCTTCCTACTAGTTATCCTTTTATCATTCAATACATCAGACCCGAGTGTCAAATACCTGAAATTCCTTATCCATCATATTCGCACCTTTCGATGGCCACGACTAGGAACATAGCTTCGGCTATGAGCGCTAAAAGTGTTCAGACCCCTCTTTTAGTAGAAGGAGGGGGCACTATTGCTATATCTAATATCACTTCTAGTGCTGCTGTGTTTGGCTCTGGTCACACCCAAGCACATGCTTCACAATCTAGTCCCTTTTCTTTTGGAATTCCCACTAGTGGGATTCCTTCTTTCTCCTTTTCTGTTGCTTCAGCTGCATCTGCACCCATACCCTCTATGGCTAGTGGATCAACTTCATTTCAAGGGTTCCCCTTTGGAAGTGGGCACATCCCTCATTCAACCCCTTCCTTAGGATCTTTACCTTTTGCTTCTCATACTCAAGGTTTCAATCCATGGTCTAGAGGTCAAAGTTCTCATACCTTTATAGGTTGGAACCCTATTTTTACAACGTTGGGAGAAGGGAATCAGTTTCTCGCTGGTCAGCAAGGGAATTTTCCTTTCCCTTCATCGAGTAATTCTCAGGATTTTTCTCTGTTTGCAAATTCTTGGAACCATTACCACGGGGTTTCCTCTCCATTCACTACCTCAGTGGGGGGAAATGGTCCTGTTTATAGTAACTATATGATGGGGGGGGGTCCTTCTCCGAATGTTGGGTCACAAGGATTTTCCTATGGCCCATCATTCTCTACGAACAAAATTTGGAAACCTGGTGCCTTAGAAAATCTAGGGTATTCTTTTCAGAATGTTGGGAATCCTTCCTATGGAGGATGGAATTCCCAGGCTCCTCCTCGCTTACCATTTCTGGCAACGTTAAACTTGTCAGATTTGTCAAAATTGACTAACGATCCAATTCGGTATAGTCTGGGATGGCCTCTGGTCCCCACCAAACTCCCCTCAAACATTCCAAAGTTTGAAGGGAAGAATGGAGAGGATTCGACAGATCATATCACCACTTTCCATTTATGGTGTTCATCCAACTCCCTGATTGATGATTCGATTAGGTTGAGTTTATTTCAACTCACCTTAACTGGAAATGCAGCCAAGTGGTATATTGAGTTCACTGGGGGTAGTTTTTCCACTTTTGGAGATTTGGCTACCATGTTCTTAAACCACTTTCAGTTACCTGTTCGTTATGACGCCAGGACTGAACTCCTGGCCAATTTTCAGCAGGACAAGCCAACTCACATTTCTGATCATATTCAGGAATGGTGAAGAAGGAAGAGTCTAATTAAAGCCCATATTCTGAATGAATTCCTTCTGGAATGGTTTTTGAAATATTTGCAGCCAGATATTTCTAAAGATGTATCCATTTTAGGGGTATTTTCTGAAGAGCAAGTTATTTTCAGGGCTCAACAATTAGAACTGATTTATTCTCAATCTGGAGTCCTTAATAAAAAAATTTCAGATGCTCCTCACTCCAAATTGGACTTATCCAAAACTAAACCTAGTCTTCATGGTGATGGGCTTATTGGTTCGATCGATAGCGGTGCAAGTAACCTGCTTAGTCAATTGCAACAGTTGTCTATACAATCTGCTTCTTCTGGTCAGGCTATGCCTTCATTGTCAACTCCTTCCTAGTCTTTGTCAATAAATGTTTTCCAGACTTCTAACCCCAAAGGAAATCAACAATCCAATGGGAAGAATAAAGGATGGAATAACAAGAAGAAAGGAAAGGATGGGAAGGGGAATGCAAAAAAAACCAACGATCATGTTGGAGAGGGTCAAAAGGATAATAAAAGGAAAGTGAAGTTTCCATGCAATTTGTGCACTGGATATCATCATACACACCTTTGCCCTAAAATTTAGGATGCACAGTGCTTGTTAGCTCAACAGGGTTCTTCTAGTTCCTAGGATGTGTTGAAAAACCCTTTTCCCCAAGGGCAACAATTAATTGCTAGCGCTAATCAAAATACTGGGGCTCCCTCTGGGGGCAGCCAGGAAGGGGAAAATACGTCAAACATATACATGATGAATGCTCACATGGATATCCCTACGAGATCTCATGATTATGGTGAAGCTGAGTCTTTGAAAGCTAAGGGTAATCCTGATAGTGTTGAACCACTTCAAATTACGAAACCTATTGTTGAGCCTATACCTCGGATGTTGAAGGCATATTCAAAACGTACGATGATTAATCCAAATTCCAAGGCCACCCAGAACTACTCCATTGTATATGATCTGGTTCAGAGTCCTTGTGCCATGTCTACATTAGATGTACTCCAGTCTTGTCCTACTCAGCGAGTGCTTTTCTCACTACTATTGGGGCTGTAGATAAAAATAACTCTCTTATGATTACATTTGATATGTCTAATTTGAAAAGGAGACTCCCTCATCATATGGTTTTCCATATTAGATCGAGTTATCAAAAATTCAATATCTCTCGAACGGTCGTTGATGAAGGGGCTTCCACGTGTGTAATGTCTCTTGCATGCTGGAAGGGTATTGGATCTCCCGCAGTTGTTCCTTCAGCCACTCTTCTGATTGCATTTGACAGTCATTCTCATAGGCTACAAGGTATTTTTCTAGCTTTTCCCATCTATGTTGGGGGCAAAGCTATTAATATCGAAGTTGAGATAGTCGATGAAAGCTTAGACTATAACCTTTTGTTGGGGCAAAATTGGATCTATGAGATGGATGCTATTGCATCATCGTTATTTCGTATTGTTTGTTTCCCTCACAAAGGGAGAATTGTCATAGTTGACCAACTATATTGTTCTCCTATAGATCAGAATGCATCTTCTGACTCAACCATTCCTTTGGTGAAGGATACCAAAACACCTGTTGAGAATTTGGGGGTTTGCATGTATTCTTCTTTGATGGGTACTTTTGATCTTCTACCTCCTTCGGTTCAGATCAATGCAATTTCATCCTCTGGGGCTCCTATTCGAAGAGAGTTTTTTAGAACTCATTATTTTTTGGACCCTTGGACCTTACCTTCTCCTACCTCCACATTAGTAGAAGTTCAAGTGGGTGGAATGGAATTTCCAATGTCTGCAGTTGATATTTCTTATAGCTCTATTGTTGACTCTGCAGAGTCCATTCCAGTTTCTCTTTCACTGGAGGAATTGGATGAAGATGTGGCTCCGTCTTGGATGCTTAGTTCATCTTCGGCCTAGGATTACCTTGATACCACTCTTCCATCTGAAGAGGCCATCCTGGAAGCTATGACTGGTGTAGAGATACCATGGGATGATTTGCATCATCGGTCTTACTTTCAACCAGATTTGAGCGAAGTTGAATAAATTTTTCCTAGCCCTAAGTCTTCTGGTCCTGTTCACCCGGTCTTGAACCCTTTAGCACCAGGACAGGTTTTTGCTGAAGGGAACATGGTTGTGATTTCTCCTACTATCTCGATGAATGTTTCCAGAGATCCCAGGATTATAGAGAATTTTTTCATTGGAGCTAAATGTTCCCCTGAAGAGGTTCAAATTTACATTGATCTCTTTCGAGAGTTTAGGGATGTGTTCACTTGGTCTTATGAGGAAATTCCTGGTATAGATCCATCTATTGTTCAACATGAGATCAAGGTATACAAAAATGCTAAGCCTGTTAGGAAAAAGCTTCATCCGATTAACCCTAGGAAGGTAGCAGCGATCAAAGCCGAGGTGGAGATTCATCGTAAATTATGCCGCGATTACAAAAGGATTTCTGAGATTATTAAAGAAAGGAGTTCAATTATTTTGGGATGAATTTACTCAACGCTCATTCGATGATTTGAAAAAAGCATTGACCTCTGCTCCTCTAATGAGTCCACCTGATTATAGCAGGGATTTCCTCTTGTATCTCACGTCAACAGAATCTACCATTGGTATGGTTCTGGTTCAAGAGGACGATGCTCTTTCAGAGCATGTTATATAATACCTTAGTTGAGGCTTGGTAGGACCTGAACTCCGGTACTCTTCGATAGACAAGCTTGATTTAGCAGATGTCCATGCTGTGCAATGACTTAGACATTACATTCTTCTTTTAAAAACCTATGTTTTGGCAGCTGTTAATCCATTTCAGTTTGTTCTCAGTAGGAAAGTGATTGGGGGAAAATACAACAGATGGATTGTGATTTTGCAGGAGTTTGATCTTAAGTTTATGTCTGCTAAGTCCAAGAAATCATTAGTTTTTGCAAAATTAATTTCTGAGTTGCCCTATGGAGAAGAGATGGTTTATGATGAATCCTTCCTGGATGAACATATTTTTCTCATTTCTTCATAGGATCCTTGGTATGGGAATCTCATATTATATCTTCAGACTACTAAGTTCCCCTCAACTTTTTCGAAAGATAAGCATCGTAAGTTACGTCACCTAGCTAAAATTTACTTGATCATTGGTGACACTTTCTATCATTGTAGGGTTGATTCAATCCTTAGACGATGATTAACTCTCGAAGAAGCTGAGTTTATGTTGAATGATTGCAATAGTGGAGCTTGTGGTGGTCATTTATCTAGGCTTGCTACAACCCAAAAAATCTTGTGTGCAGGATACTTTTGGCCTTCAATTTTCAAAGATTGTATGGAATCGGTCAAAAGGTGTCATCCATGTCAAGTTTATACTCGAAAGATGCGCGCTCATCTAGCTCCGCTCTTTCTTGTCATCACTGTTGGCCCCTTTACAAAGTGGGGTATTGATTATACTACTTGTAACCTGCCTTCGACTAAAGGTCACAAGTACATTATTGTAGTCATCGACTACTTCACGAAGTGGGTCGAGGCTATGCCTACTTTTGGGAATAATGGTGAGAAAACAACTCTTTTCCTCTTCAATCAGGTCATTTCTCGCTTTGTTATTTACAAAGAGATTGTCACTGATCATGGTAGTCACTTTTAGAACAACATGATGGCTGAATTGGCTCTGAAATTAGGTTTCCGATAGGAGCACTCTTCTCCGTATTATCCTCAGGAAAATGGGTAAGTGGAAGCCGTAAAAAAATTCTTGAAGACAATTCTTGAACAGATGATTGATAAATCTTGATCCAATTGGCACATTATGTTGTATCCTGTGCTTTGGGCATACTAGATGTCAGTCAAAACCACAACCGGTTTTACTCCATTTCAACTGGCTTATGAGTTGGAATCTATATTTTCCATCGAGTGTGAAATTCCTTCTCTTAAGTTAGCTGTAGAACTTCTTCCTAACACTTCCAGTATCAAAGAACATCTCCTTCATCTGGAACATCTCGATGAGCAGCGTCAGGATGCTGCCACGATGAATGATGCACATAAAAAACAGATAAAAGTTTAGTACGATAAAGTGGTCAAACCTAGGGTTTTATCCAAAGGAGACCTTGTCTTGGTTTATGCCCAAGAGAAGGATGCCCTGGGAGCAGGCAAGTTTAAATCTATGTGGTATGTCCCCTTCATTATTAAAAAGGTCCTTAAGAAAGGAGCTTATGCCTTGGTTGATTTTGACAGAAATGAGTTTTTGGAGCCCAGAAATGGGCTCTATTTGAAAAAGTATTATGCCTAGGTTTTGGCCTAGCATCTTTATTTTTGTATATATTTTTTGTTTTTGTACATATCTGAGTTTCCGATTTTTGGTGTGATTATGATACATTTGATCTGCTTTGGCAGGTTGTGTTGGATGTCATGAGTCATTTTGGTTTCGCCGATGATTGTGCTAGTAGACATACCTTGAACTTGGCTTCTGCGGCTTGGGTAGTTGATTATCCATCCGGTCAGTTGTTAGTTTCAAGAGGTGTCTGCATTGGTCCTGCTTTGAAAAATCTAGCAGAATACACTGCAGTGGTTTATCTACTCTTGGAAACAATATCTTTGGGTGTTGATTCGTTAGTAGTTTTCTTGGACTCCCAATTGGTGGTTTCGCACTTGAACAACACATATCGGGTTCGAGACCCATTTTTTCACCGATTGTTTTTGAGGGTACATTTGTTACAAAGATCATTTCAATTTATAACATTCATTCACATTCCTCGAGCTGACAATTAGATGGAAGACTTATTATATAATCAAGCAATTGATTGGCATATTCATCATTCAACATTTTAATCAATATATAAAATAAATCATTAATTTTTCATACATTTGAGTCATCACATCATATAAATTGTTTTATATATATATATATATATATATATATATATATATATATATATATATATATATATATGAGGATAGAGTGTTTAAAAATATACAAAAATCTGGACCCATCTGTCCTACAAAATTAGGGCTTATGCCCGATCATGTTCAATATCAAAAAGATATTACAGTCATCTGGTAAAATCTATAAATCTAATCGTATGGTCCCTGCCCAACATTCGTGTTCCTATAGAACATGATAGCAGTCGCTACATGGCGGAATAACCACACCTAGTCTCGTGGTATTCTGACTACCCGTCTTTGGATAGCCTTTGGTATGTCCTCTACTACAGAAATAGGCACTTAGCAAGCCAAACCCTCCAAGTTCCTCTGGACAGCATGGAGGGTCCTACCATGGTATTCAGAATCCACCTCACCTCTGCGGCACTTATGCCTTGGGTATCCCTCAGGTCTGATTGGTCCCATATCTGCATCATGATCATCAAAAATCTTGTAAGTCATTTGAGTTCAATCAAAAAAAAAAAATTTCATTATCATATTTTGAAAAAATAAAATAAAAATCATATAATCAAAAATTAAAAATTTCAATCTCAACGATTGCACCCCATGCTGCACTGGGTGGAAGGACTAGATCTGGATCACCACGAAAATCCATCCCAGCATAGGGATAATCTTCCACGGTGATAACTTGTTCCTCCCACCATTGGAAGAACTTGTCATCCCAAGTGGTTCGTGGAACTTCACTTTCCCCCCAATTGCTTCATTAGATCAGCCCACTGGGTTATTCTTGGATCTCTGGGGCTGCTAATGGTTGAGATGAATTTGGGCTGAAGCCCTGGAATCCTTTCAAAGAAGAATGTCAGTAAAATTGTTCCATACCCAAAATATTTAGTTTTTGCCTTCTAGATCGAAGTCAACTATCTTTTCATGTTTATCAGCAATGTTGTGCACCAATCAAAGAGTTGAATCAAACATTCTACTGCAATGCTCATTTGTGTCCTTGAAGCCTGATGTAGAGAAGCAGATCCTGCTACTCTGCCAATGGTGAAAAGGAGAATATTCATATATAGTTCTTTCAAATCTTTGATTGCAATCTATGTACCTACTTTTTGAGACCCCTATACACAATAGACATGGAAATAATCTTCCACAGTAAGCCCTCCCAAAGGCTTTCTGTGTAAATCTACCAGATCTCCTCTCTGAGAGAGTCCAATGATGAAATATATGTGTTCCACTTTTATGCATATTGGCATTTGATATATCATGAATCAGTCTTCTTCCGGCTCCCAGTGATCTAACAACATTTGGAGCAACCGGACATTACTTTTCATATTTGGAATTTAAAAAAAATTGAGCAATCCATAGTTTCGAAGGATATCGAGCAAATTTTGATCCTCCATCAATTCATTTTCAATGGCACTATGTTCATGCTCCCTCCAGCTAATTGAAATCCTGAGAAAATTCATCAAATCTTTGATTAGGTTCATATTTTAAATTCTCAATCTGTGCATATGCGGCTTCATTTATACACAGTCGTGTGTCATAAGCAGGTTTGTCCACATGAACCCACGTATGTGTAGAGGGTTTCATCAAAACAAATATTTCCTACGGTCAAATTTCTAAATTTTTATCTTAAAATGGAACAAAATTGATGACAATTATGAATTTAGAGCTTACCTGGCTGATTCGGCGCGTTTTGATGGTTGATTGCTCTAGTTTTGAGAAAAGGAATTTTTTCTCCAAAAGCTCCTTCTCCACTTCTGCAATGTGAAAATGATCCGAATATGAGGTAAATGGTGTATTTATACCCAGAATTTGAATTTTTTTTGCAAAATTCCTTCGTTCTTATTTTTCAAATCTATATAAGGTTGTATAACCATGTTGCTTGTAAGTGTTGGGCAAGGTATTTTTTAGGAAAATTTTACTGAAGTTGAGATTTTTTTCCGGTTTTTCGGATCCATGACCGCTGACTTGTCATGGCAGGTATATGATTTTAAACTTGAATATAGGTTAGGGAGACCACTTTCCATTGCATTCTACATACTAGCCTCCATTCTCATCACTTGCCATAGGGTCGATCCCATCATGTCATGAGTACTTAACCCATTTCACTCGCCGATTTTTTAATTATGACTTGGTGGTAGAGCCTTCCTTTACATGAGCTTCCTAGTTAGTTCCTCACTAGCATTTTTCACCCATGCTACAATTTATGTAGGCTCAGGAGTCCTCTTTAGTCCCGCCATGACTTTTGCATTGACGCTTCATTATTCTTCTTCTTTGCTATCATTTTTCTGGCCATTACCCTAGGGGCTCCCTTATGTTTTCGATTTGTATTACTGCATTGCATATTGAATACTTGTTTATCTTGGCCTTTAGCCGGCTTCATTTGGACTCAATGTTTAAGCCATCTTTTGACCATGAATTTTTGTACAAGTTAACCATGCAATCACTTAGCTACTGCGACTTGACACCTTTTTACCCATGGATGGAACACTCCTTTGAGTATCACTTACCAGTTTCTGCCACCTTGCATTGAGCATAAGATTGTTCCTATCCCAGGAACTAGTGCATCTGTTTCATGATGCTCATTCTATCCATTGTACTATAGCATTATTTTATTCTTTTTCAGGCTTTGAATATGAAAAAGAGAAAAAAATTAAATATATTAAAAAGAGCAGGAATGGGATATTACTTCATATTTTGATGGCAGCTACAGTGTCAGTTTTTTTTCCCTTGAACAAAGCACAAAAAACTATGTCTTTCATTCATTTGGGATGGTTTTAGTTTTGACTTAGGAGAAGCCATAACCTTGTTACATGTGTCAGTTCTACCCTGGTTGGTTATCTCTTCCAATCATATGGAGGGTTTGTTCATGCCTCCTGCATGACAAAATTATGCAAAGTTATCATTCGATGCCATAGTCAACATGAGTCGTGATTTTTTTCAAGGGAAGTTAACCTGAGTTGACCTTTTTGCGGTGTCTCTTGATTCATTTTTTAGTTGCCTTTCCTAGTCTTGTCAGTATATTTTTCTATCACATCAGATGTTTGGTCCTATGCTTGTGCTAGTTTGAGAAGGTCTCCATTGACTTCTTGCCAGTGGGTTTGTCTCTTATTGACTACGACATATTGCTCTGAGAGAAAACCTATAGCTGCACCCTAGCCCTATTTACATTATTGATAGGTGACCTTGTGCTCAACATTTGATCATCATTATGGGTCTTTGACTGAGTGGTTTTCCTTGTGTTCGACATCAACTTACATTATCACACCTGGGATTCGTGTAGTACCTTGATTTCCATTTGACCCTATTGGTAGATATCTCTCCATGTGTCATCTTTCATTATTGGTTGGTTCAAAGGGTTTCTGTCGTGTGCTAGCTTCATCTTGTGCATGCCGGAAACATACTTTGGGTAGGTTACTTCACTCTACTTCATCTGATTCATTCCAAACCTTGGCCTGCGGGTTACACTCGAATTGGACTGATGTGGGATGCCTTAATGCCTTCCTTCTAGCAGATCTTTTCCCATCAAATCCGACTCATTGCTCTAGGAATAAGGTCTAGAGTCCTTTTGTCAGTACCTTAGGTTTTGCAGTCATTAGTGGCAGACTCTTCGATATCGACTGTGAGGATACATCATTGCTCCTGATTGGTAGA
The DNA here is from genome assembly GCA_034641835.2 of Pinus albicaulis. Taxonomy (NCBI): domain Eukaryota; kingdom Viridiplantae; phylum Streptophyta; class Pinopsida; order Pinales; family Pinaceae; genus Pinus; species Pinus albicaulis. Next base: position 195,283,716 of record CM076570.1, on the reverse strand, counting down.
TTATTTCAAGTGTTCGACTTCAACTCATTTATTCACACTTGCTGGATTGTACTGGGGCACCTTGACACTCATTATCACTATCGGTGGGTTGTCTCACATTTTTTAATAATATACATCAATGACTGGTAATCAAATGATTTCTCACATGGTCAACTTCAGTTCATTTATTCCCATTGTGTAGAATTTTTCCATAGTGATCAGTGAATACCTCAGGTTTGCATCATTATGATTCGATTCACTTGGACAGCTTCTTCCATTTTCTTCTAGTGACACCGTCCACCCTTATATGTTGTAGTTTCATCACAGCAACATCCTATATATTGGCTCCTGAGTTGTGTTTTGTACCATTTGTTCCACCACTTATGATTTGGTAATTGGATATTCAGTTGTGACTTTTGTGATCAGATATCTATTTGCAGCATCATTGATCAGTATTTCATATGTGATACTTGGACCTGATTTTGACTTGTACTTCTGGGCAGTGATCAGATGATTCATTATGTATTTTACATTTTCAGCTATACTTGTATACATTTTGGAGCTGCTCTGTACTTCATATGCAGACATGCTTTTCTTTCATTGAGCATGGGTATGCCCACCTCAGACATGAACTATCTCTTTGATTCCTCTCACTGGTTTTTTGGCAGGCTGAAATCTAGTGAAATCCTCTCTAGTCCTTGCAAGGTTCTTTCTATGCACATAATACATTTCGACCATCATGTACCCCTTCTAACCTCATATATTAGCGGGCATCTGTTATAGTGTCATTTATCACCTTCATGTACTTGATGATTTACACTTTGGCCTTGGGCACCCTTTCCCCTCAGACTTGAACATTTTCACAAAAACCAGTGTCTTAAAACCCATACGCAACTCTGCACATACTTTTCCACATATGCACGCGAGTCCATTTATAGAGATCCGTGTATACCTTTTTAATTATTAAAAAATATATATTTTCCCTATTTTTGAGGCAAGTTTGGTGGTTATTCCAGTAATTCAACCACCCCAGCCCGTGGCCTAACTGCTCCTAACTGTAGAAACTAATTTGAGGGAGTATAAAAGCCCCTCAAAGGAATGGCCTAAGGGAGAGAGAAAAATATAGATATTATACTCTGTTGGAGCCCTATTCAAGTCTGATATTCCCATGCCTCCTGCACTTCCCAGGTATTTCAGGAAACCCTTGTTTCCTTGAGATGTTCATCACCCTATATGACATCTATTATGCACACATATTGGAATAATTCTTGTGAGGCTAGGGCTGGATAGATCCAGAGGATAGTATGCTCGAAGGTCGTGGTAGGATTCAGGTGATATCTCCACGTTTTGATTATTGTATGTATCATTCATAATAAGAAGAGCCATCTTGTTCCCGATGTTTACGTGTTTATGATACTTTATACATATCTAATAGTCATTAATTGAACATTTCATATTGTTTTTATGATATTATGTATGATTTTCACTGACATCTAGGAACTATATATGTTTTACAACTAGGTTTTTGTGTTTGTTCTTTGTGGATTTATAGGTTTCGGAGCACAAAGTGTTGCAGGGGGTTTTCACCCCACAGGATCTACATCAACCGAGGGACTTTCGGGTAACTTTTGCAACTAGTAGTATCTAGTTTTCAGTATAAAAGTTGGTTAAGTGAGTCCTTTTTGAATGGCATGCCCCTGATTTGTGAAGGTGGTCAACCCAAGACCTTTAGGGTATTATTTCCCGAAACAGACAGCTTTTTGCAGAGATAGTCATTTGAGTCTCGTGACTATGAAAAAAATAACCTGTGAGACACATAGATAGCTTAAAATTTCATTGTAATTCCCTTTTCTAGAGTTTTGTGGAAACCTTTAGTACACTGTGTGCACTATTGCAAATTTTTTATAGTTCAAATAGGCTTTCAATTTACTTTTCTTAGCATTATATGTAGGGAAATTCTTATCTTTTACTTTGAAATTTTGCATCAAAACATAGATTTAATAGGAGAAAATAAGTATCCCTAATACGCATATATTTTTTACTTTGCTTTTCTCATTACAAAACTCACATCACTCTTAGCTTAACTAGGAGGAAATGGTAAGTGGCCTTAAATTCACACATCTTTTTTACTTGTTTTTCAAACAAATATTTTATTTCATTTCAATTATTAACGGGATGAGAACTTGGCGTTAGTAAAGAAATAGAGTAGCCCCTTCATCCCATGCATACTTGTGGAAAACTTGTGGTGGCATATGAAATCTTTCTCAAAGAACTAAAATTCCATCTCACTATATGCTCACATAATGTAATTAGGAAGGGAGCAAGTGGCCCATCATCCACACATTATTTATTTTCCCGCAAAGAACAAGCATAACATAGTGTAATTATAGGAGTTGTAAAGGATCACCGCATATCCACATCAGTTCACACTTTGTATGATCATAAATCCACTTGCATACACTTTCACTACACACACTAAGCTAACTTAAATTTTCTATAAAGGGTATCCTCCTTTTGGAAAATTTGTACTTAGCTTCTTTTAGCTTACATTTTTTTGCACTCTAAGTGAAGAAAATAATTTATAAAAACAACCTTAACTTGAACACATTTTAGGTTTTAACCCTGTGCAAAAATTACCTACAAAAAAATTCTTAAAATAGAAAATATATAATGCAAGAACATAAAACATAAAACAAACATACACAGAGATTTTCCTCTGGATCCCAAAACCAGGACTACCAGATTGGTTTTTCATTATATTCCTTTAAATGTTACAATATATATATATATATATATAGATATAGATATACATGTCAAAGCATTCATAAAACCCAATCCATTAACCCTGGATTTGAACATAACCATAGTTCCCTTGACCAAATCTATAAAATACCATCGATAGAAAGCCATCATGCCCAAAACAATGTGAAAAACCCATGCACAAAACCATAGATAGGTATTCCCACCTAATATAGGGTCCAAAAAAAAATCTTGGGGTGCTACCCCAAATGCCATGGAGGGGGGATACCACCTCCCTGAAAACCCCCCGACAAGGGGGGCTGCATTGCCCCTATGACCCTTTCGCATGTACGACTAGTCATGGAAAGAATATAACACACCCAACATTATCCAACTTCTTTTATTTTTCACACAAGGGGTCACATGAGAGATTATTCATTGGTCCAACCCTGCAATGCCCACTGTTTCGCTACACCAATAAAACTTCTTCACATATGTCATTCTCGGTCCTCCTTGGTAGCATAGAAAATAATCACTAGTGCCACACAAATATCTGAAAACACGCTTCACCGTTGTCTACTGCTCCTTCCCTAGTTTTGACATAAACCTACTCAATACTCCCACTGCATTTTCAATGTTTGGTCTAGTAAAAACCATTGAATACATTAGGATACCAATCACACTTACATATGGAACAACGGACATGTCCTCTTCCTCTTCTTGTGTCTTGGGACATTGTTCAATAGATAAATTTACACCTATAGGAATATGAACATTCAACGATTTAATATCATGTATATTAAACCTTTACTATATTGTCTCGACATACTTCCTCTGGTTTAATGACAACTGCCTCTTTACTCGATCTCATTTAATTTCCATGCCCAAAATATAGTTTGAAGCACCAGGATACTTCATGTCGAATTTGGAGAAAAATTGGGCCTTCAAATATTGGATAATTTATTTTTCATTTCCAATGAGAAAAATATAATCCACATCTAAGACCAAATAAATAACACTATTACCAATTAATCTAAAATACACATAGTGATCCTCTTTGCTTCTGGTGAAGCCAAGTCCCCGTATATATGTATCAAAATTCTAATACAACATCCTTAGTGATTTTTTTAACCCATAAAAAGAATTTTTTAACCTTCATACACGTTCTTTCTTACCCTTCACCGGAAATCCTTCAGTTTGATTCATGTAGATATCTAATTCTAGATCCCCATGAAGATATGATGTCTTCACATCCATATGTTTTACCTTAAAATCAAATGTAGAAAAAACAAATAAAAGTAATCTAATAGAAGCTACCTTGGCAATAGGAGAAACAATATCATCAAAATCAATTCCCGACACCTAGGAATAACATTTCGCTACCAACCGAGTTTTTTATTTCTCCGTCTTTTCCCTTTGCATTGCTCTTCTTCTTAAACACCCATTTTCTGCCAATGGGTTTTCTTCCAGCTAAAAACTCCACCAGATCCCAAGCCTCATTTTTGTCCAAAGATGCCATTTCATCAACCATGGCCCCCTTCTAGAGTTTTCCATCCTATGAATATACTACCTCCCTGATAGTTCTTGGATCATCATTAGTAATAGATAAAGAAAAATTTGAACAAAAAGCAAATGGTCTATACATTTCTGGTTATCTTCTTGCTCGAACTGATCTTCCCAAAGGTGGATTTTGTGGCTCTTCCTCTTCTGATTCCTATTCTGTTGTAGAGTTTTATTCTTCCCCCTTTAGCTCAAACTCTATCTTCTTTGGTTCCTTTGGTAGGACTTCATGTTTAATAACATATTTCACCTCTCTAAACACCACATCTCGGTTGTACACAACCTTCATTGTTTTTGGGTTCCAAATCTTATAACCTTTTAAACCATGATTATACCTAGTAAAGATGCACATTTCAGATTTACTATCCAACTTGGTTCTTTTCTCCTTTGGAACATGTACATATGAATCATAGCCAAATACCCTTAGATGTGAAAGAGATGGTTTCTTACCAACCCATACCTCAAATGGATTCTTATCCTCCAACACCGATGAAGGTGATCTATTAACTAGGTAACATGTTGTCTCCACTGCATCTGCCTAGAATTATTGTCCTAACCTGACACCACCGAGCATGCTTCTTGCATGTTCCATCAGTATCCTATTCATTCTTTCTCGAAATCCATTTTTCTGAGGTGTGTATGGAATAGTATTCTATCGTGATATACCACACTTCTTACAGAACTCTTCAAACTTCTCCTTGTATAACTCTCCACCATTATATGTCCTTAACACCTTTATCTTCTTCTATGTCTGGTTTTCCACTAGACCCTTAAATTCTTTAAACCTGTCAAAGAATTTAGATTTCTTCCTGAGGAAATATATCCATGTATTCCTTGGGAATTCATCTATAAATGATACATATTACATAGACTTACCTAGTGATGGAATCGACAAAGGTCTAAACACATCACTGTGCACAAGCTCTAATACCATTTTTCCCTCTTAGCACAAGAAGGGAAAGTCACTCGATTCTATTTCCCATATAAATAATGTTCACAAAAATAAAAATCCAGAGAGAAATTATACATACCTTCTACCATACCATTACCATGAAGTATTCAAAGACCCTTCTCTCCAATATGTCCAAGTCGTTGATGCCATATGATGTTATTTTATCCAGAGACCACAAGGTTTTCTAGTCCACTTTCAGGAACCACATAGCTATTGCACCCATCGATAAAAGTGATACCTAGAATATTTTATGGATTTCCAATCCGAAATACTCACATCAATACCATTTCTCCCCAAATGATCTTGTAGGTATCCTTTTCGAACACTATTTTTACACATTCACCATCCATATTTCTTACATAAATCAGATTTATGGCCAATGCAGGAATATGCATAACACCAAGAAGTGTTCTAATCCTTCCACCTTGCAAATTCATATTTTCTTTTCTGCGTCTGAAAATTTTGGCCTTCCTATCATCCCTTAAAAAGACATCACCACCATCATATTTCTCATACTCGCAGAACCAATCCCTATGGGGAGTGAAGTGAAAGGATGCACCTGAGTCAATCAACCATGCCTCATGATATACATTTGTACTTGAAGAAGAAGCCAAGTACACATCCCCACCTTAATCTAAGGTGGTTTTCGCCTCTCCATAAGGAGAATCATATGATCCATTTCCTTTCTCAGGAGATTTAGATCTACAATCCTTTTTGAAGTTCCCTTCCTTTGTAATATTCCCAAAAGGGAAAAATCAACAATACATGCATAAATAACGCAATTTTCAGAAATGTATGAAATGAAAGTGAAATTTAGCTCTTTTTTCCATTCATTTATACATTATAACAGCCATATACAAAGGATATCTAAAACGAATCATGGTAGCTTAGTTAAACAAGCCTTTCAAGCCATTATTGCTCAAAACTCATGCAAAAAGAGGGGTTGCAACCATGAATAAAACTCGAACTACCATGACAGCATTATTTTATTACTCCTGCAATAGTAGTAAGTTTTAAATCATATCTAGAGCTACTATTTGCATAAAAATTTAGATCTATACCAGATCCATGCACTATACAGGCTCCCCTAATGAACCCCCTTGGGGTTTTCAGCAAAACACCATGTACAAAGTGTAGATATGAGATCTAGGACTATATATCTATGGAAATATTTAGATCTGGAAATTGGATCTGATCTAATATGAATATTAAAATTATATCCTCCAAAAGATCTCCAAAGTGAAGGGCAACTCCCCAACACTTAGCAAATCAACTCTCCAAATGGTGCACTGAACCACCCTGCAACTGTTCCTTTATAAATTATGCATATCTGGATCTATTTTATGTTGTAGGGATCAAAATATAGTTGGTCTATAGCCAATATATGAAAATATAGCTCAATGCCTTCAATACTGTCCTTCCAATGGATTAGAACTCTCCTCCATTGAAAATGAGTATTGAGATGGCCTAGATTTGAAGACCTAGTCTCCACTTGCTACAACTTACTGAAATAGAAAAACCCTCAACAGGATCTACACTGTCAAAGGAAGATGAAGCTTGGCCTTCAGCTAGATAGTGGACAATATGATGCAAGGCTCCTCCAAGAGCTACTCAATGGAAAAGGCGGGATTCTCAATCAGGAACACCCTGTGCTAAACAACAATCTATCTCAGCTAAACAGCCAGAGAAAGAAATATGTCTAAACATACCATATATCATAAAATCATAATCATAAGATAACCCCATATCACTTCCATACTATTCCTTATAAACAATGTGAGCCTTCTCACCTTTGGTCCCACTCATTAGGGTTTCCATCTTCTTGCAATGAATCTCCCTCCAAAACTATTCTGTCCCATCATCAATGCCACTCCTCCATAACAACGATGTTGGATTTGGTCAACTTTGATTGGATCTCCATGCAATGTCTTCTTCCACACTCAAGGTGGATTTATTCCAACTATCTAAATTGATCCATATTCCCACTGGGTTATCTTCATTAATGTTCCATTTCATCCATGCTAGCTTTGTTGACTTGGTCAAACTTGACTTTGTTCACATGCATTAGCCTTTTTCACACATGAAGGTGTTCTATCTAGCTATGAATATGATCCCTTTTCCCATTAAGAGGGATTTTATTTCCACTAAAGATATTTATGGGCCTCCCTACCCATTTTATTCTTCTACCTAAGAACAAAATAAAAATTTAATATTCCATTTAGCTGCATGCTAATTTAGGAATATTACATTCCTCCCCTCCAAAATGTTGCTTATCCTCAAGCAACTGCAAGGATAGAACTGAAGAGACCCTTCTCTTCCTCCTGTAGAATCTTCATGTGATAGGTTCCTCCAAAGAATAAGATGCCTTTTCAACAATATGTCCTCAAGTTGTTCCTCCCATGTGTAAAAGTATGCCTTTGGAGAAAATTCCAAATGGCCCTCATAATGAACAAGTGGGATACCCATGGAAACAACTATATGTGGTCTAGAGGCCCTCTTGAGGCATGGAATCTGAAATATATTGGGAGTCATCATCCCCATGTAAAGCCTCCATCCCCAAGCTATCATCCACAAAAAGGGAGTCACCCTCCAACATGGCAACTCTTGAAACATCTCCTCCACCTTAGGCTCCTGCAAAGAAGGTGGGTTTCATAGCTGAATATGATGGATCAAAATGTCCACCCCATGCTATCCCTCTCTCCACTTATGATAAGTATAGAGATGCTACTGAATATGGGCTACAATAATGTTGCCTTCATGGAGCATAAAGTAAATAGGATTTTCAAAGACGCATCCTTTGGTTTTTGCCCAAACCGTCCCCTAAAAAATGAATATGACATTATCATCATATGGAATCCAAATGAGAGAAGTACTGAAGGTTTTACATAGTGCTGGAAGGTACCAAAAATTTCTCAAGTAGTCATAGCACAGTTTTACCAACTGCATTTTTAGAACATGATATGGCAAGTTGTCTTCAAACAGTTTGCTAGTTGTGCAGGTCACCTCATCTACTAGTAAATAGTAAATGGCATAGTATATCAATTGAGCATATAGGAAATAGTAAAACACTTGCCCAAAGCTGTACCAGAAATGGCTCTCTCCATCATAGTTATTGGTCCCAAAATTACCATGAAGCTCAAATAGAGGCTTGCCCTCTTGTGGAGCAATGCATTGTATAAGGATGGTAAGAGAATGAAAATACTTTGTTAGATAATCAATAATTGCATAAACATGATTCTTACCATATATTGAGAGCAAGATGATAATAAGATCCATAAGTAAGCCCTCCATGGTGATATGACATATAAGTCCCATGAAAAGGAATGAACTATGTTCTGCAAGTAGATCTGTCATCTCATGCTTGGGAATCCAAGACCAGAAGACCATATCATGGTAATAGATGTCTCCATCCACTACATCACTCTCATATCCTCCATGCCCATCAAGTGCATCATATGTGAAGTGATCCTAGGAACACTCCATCAACAAACCCAAGCTCCAAAGTGACAGTGTTGTTGGCCTTTGTAATAAGGCTCTTGTCATCTCATAGTTCCATCCTTTGACATTCCACATGTCAAAGCCATCAATCATAATGCTGCTATATGTGGGATATTCCTTCCAAGGTGAAAGTACCTCCTGATATTCTAAGGCTAAGGAGTAGCCCCTTTGCACCATGATAGTGCCACCTCCTACTCTTGCAACATCACGCAAAGTATGGGAGAAGATCAACCCATAATCTCTCAAGAACATCCAAAGAAACAACAACTCTTCTTGCTTACCCACACCACCATCATATAAATCATGGAGCAACAACATGATAGTTGATATGAAATATATCACATCACCCCAATACACCCAAACTCCTTGCTGCCATATGACGTAAGTGCCATGCCAAGTTCCATCCACCAACCTACTCTTTGAAATAGAATAAGTCATAGGATGACCAAACTCTTTCAAGAGTAACCAACACAATCTTGCATCCTACTGCCCAGTGTCATAGATCTGAAAGTGGTTTCCCAACCTCTTTCTCATCAACATCACCCATCCAACCCATGGTGAGTGTCTATCATCATGTCCAAAAGTGGCATTCCTCCAATGGAGAATACCATCCTCCCAAATCAGATTTCTATCTTTGTATTTCATGGGATGTTGAAATGCAATCTCTTGGAGATATCCAAATTAATGCCACCCATCAATAACCAAGTTTACCCCGTAAGGATCCAAATAGGTGGCAGGAAAAAACCTCCCATCATGATGTGAAATGCTCATCAATAAATATCCAACACAATCATGAGAGATGCTATCCATCATAAGATGTCCTCCATCAACTATCTGCCTATCCTCTATTGTACATATGGGAAGGTCAATGGAATTCTCCAACAATGGTTGGGCCCCCAACTCATCATTGCTACTCAATGATAGCATTGTTGATCTCCATGATGGTGCAACTGTTTCCTCAAGGTCATGTCCAATGATGAACACATAGTTTTGCAATGTATTGTTAAAGAAAATACTCATCCCATCCTCCAAGAATATACATTCCAACCCCAAAGGTTGTGTGCAGTGCAAAAATGATACACTAGGATGATTGTTTATCTTCTCCTTGAATAAATCAAGGCTGTTCAACGTAGTGATAGTCTGCTGCTCCAAATCAACAATATATTTTGACCCATGGTCATGCAATGGTACATTCCCATAATCCTCCATAAGATGTGCTGAAATAACAGAAAGTGGAAACTTATGCATACCTTGGTAAAGCTTAGAAACATCTTTTATTGCTACAAGGGTTCCTTCCTCTAGTGTGATGGCTTCCCCAACTACTGGTGATGATGGTTTCTCTTCTATGGCTCCATCAACGCTGGTAAAAGTCTCCTCCTTCTCATGCATCTCCAGAATAGTGCATGGGACTCTAGGTGTCAAGAGATCAAGACCACTTTGCAAAGATGCAAGTGTTTCTTCTCCTGATGTAAGTGCTCCTACAACAAATGGTGGTGAAGGCTTCTTCTCCTCTGATTTCTTCTTGTCAAACTTCTTGATCAACCTTTGAGTAAAATTTTCATATTCAGTCACTCTTGCATGACTCAAATGGTTGAACCACCAATTGTTTGCTTCACCCTCAAGGTGCAATGCTGCAATCTCAAAAGCCTCTTTCTCTCCTACTGGATTTAGCAGAAAAAATGCATCTAATCTCTTTCCCCAAGCCTTTGCTATGCATGAGGATGACCCATCAAAGGTAGACAATAGGAATATATTGCCCTCTATTTCTCTTTTGTTGTAAGGTCTCCTTCCTTCTTTGAGTTGAAAGAACTGTGGGAGAGTCAGATTCTCCTTGAAGGCTCTAGGTTGAGACTTATATTCTACAATATACTCACTTAGACTCACATGATCTAATTTTCTTCCATCTCTATGCCTCTTGTATTTAAAATAAAAGGCCATAGTAGGTTTCTTTGGAGCTCTATGCAATAGCGGATCTGCTTTTTGCTGATAGGAAGTACATGGAACTTCCTCATCATGAAACCCTAATGTGGTTTCACTTCTTCTCTCAATTTTTCTTTTCTTGACCTCCTTTCATCATTTTTATCTCTTTCTTATTCTTATAGTATATTGGCTTGAAACTCACAGGCTGAGCCAAAGATCATGCTCTGATACCACTGTAATATTCCCAAAAGGGAAAACTCAGCAATACATGAATAAATAACGCAGTTTTCAGAAATGTATGAAATGAAAATGCAATGCAGCTCTTGGTTCCACTCATTTATACATTAGAACATCCATATACAAAAGGATATTTTAAACAAATCATGGTAGCTTAGTTAAAAAAGCCTCCCAAGCCATTATTGTTCTAAAATCATGCAAAAAGAGGGGCTGCAACCATGAATAAAACTGGAAATACCCTGAAAACATTATTTTATTACTCATGTAATAGTAGTGTACAATATGATGCAAGGCTCCTCCAAGAGCTACTCAATGGAAGAGGTGGGATTCCTGATTAGGAACACCCTGTGCTAAATAGCACTCTATCTCAGATAAATAGCCGTAGAAAGAAATATGTCTAAACTGACCATATATTAGAAAATCATAATCATAAGCTAACCCCATATGGTTTCCATCCTCTTCCTTATAAGCAATGTGAGCATTTTCACCTTTGGTCCCACTCATTAGGGTTTTCACATTCATGCAATGAATCTCCCTCCAAAACTACGTTGTCCCATCATCAATGCCACTCTTCCATAACATCGTTGTTGGATTTGGTCAACTTTGACTGGATCTCCATGCAATGTCTTCTTCCACACTCAAGGTGGATTTATTACAACTATCTAAACTGATCCATATTCCCACTGGGTTATCTTCATTAATGTTCCACTTCGTCCATGCTAGCTTTGTTGACTTGGTCAAACTTGACTTTCTTCACATGCATTAGCCTTGTTCACACATGAAGGTGTTTTATCCAGCTATGAATATGATCCCTTTTCCCATTAAGAGTGATTTTATTTCTACTAAAGAGATTTATGGGCCTCCCTACCCATTTTATTATTCTACCTAAGAACAAAATCAAAATTTAATATTCCATTTAGCTGCATGATAATTTAGGAATATTACATCCTTTTTGCATTTTCAACACACCTTTACAGGTTTTCATGGAGATTTAGATATCCCACTCGAGGGATTATTTTTTCTTCTGTTCTGGGACCGTCCTTGTAAATACAAGACATATCCATTCTTGATCTCCATATTTATCTGTCTCATCTCCTCTGATAGTAAGGATGAGAATATTTTATCAAACTTCAAGGTAGTTGTATCGCTACCTATTGCAACAACCAGAATGTCCCACAAATCTGGTAGAGAACACAACAAATTGATGTTGTTATATTCATCTAAGATTTTAATATCAGTAGATAAAAACTAGCTTACCACATTATTAAATGCGTTCAGATGCTCTGTCACTCAGTGTTACAGGTCAAAATACCTCCTCATCAGCTCAGAGGAGAAGAAAAATATGGAAGGAATAGTAAGACCTAAATTAAACCTATTTCTGCCAGGGTAACGCCTAGCTATAACAACACAAGAGTGTTATAACGCAGCTAATCAGTGAATGGGACGCATTAGTGGCTAGGGCAACGCTCTGTTTACACTGGAGGGAAGCGTTATCCGTGTTTTAAGTTTGAAAAGGGAAAAACCCGCAGAGAATGATTTGAATCTCCGGCTTTCCCTCACAAGAGAGTCAGCTCACAAAGGAAACTGCAAAGTACTAATTCATTATTGGTCATTGCCACAAAAGACTGAACTCCAAAGGAGGCAAAAGCATAGAGATTAAAGAAACATCTAAGTTTTTCTATTCCAAACTAGTGGAAAGAGAAAGGCAACATTGGCTTTCTCCCTCTCCTATAAAAAGGAGCTGAAGGCTCTTAGTTGAAGGTCGAAGGATTGCTAAAGGTTTTTGCATACTTGTGGAATAGAGAATAGTGTTATAGTGTGAAGGCCAAAAGTCAAAGAGGGTCCTAGAGAGCTTGTTGACTAATACTTCATCACTTGAGAGATAAGAGAGATTGAGAGACTAATGAGGGCTTGGTACAACCGGCGGTTGTAATCCTCCTTCTTTCAAAATCAATAGAACTGTGTTCGTTTTGTCCATTAGATGCTTAATATTGTCATTATTGTTTGAATGTTTACATAGTATGATATGAATGGCTCAGATGTGCATAATTTAGAAGTTCATTATATATTGGCTTGATTGATAGGATATATGTTATATTAGAAATTACACAGGTGCTTTGACTGATTGCAGGACCAAGATTTGGAGCAGGTGAAGAAGGATTCTTGTTTCGCTGCCTAGTGCTCTCCAAGGGACTCGAAGATCGTCAAAGAGGTAATTTTCTATCACATTCCATCAAGTTGTTTTAAGTTAATATGAACATGCTCATGCCATCTTTGTGAACTACACAACTAATCTTACTGTCTGCCTCGGGCACCGGAAAGCCCTGAGAGGGATATTCGAAAACCAACAACCCAAGAAGTTTACCCTATAGCAGATTTGGTGACTCTGCTGGGGACTTTCCCCATAGTTTCCGGACTATTTCATCCCTCCTTTCTTCTTTCCTCTATTCACAGACCCTTCCGACCAGTTTTGATGCCCAGTAGACATATCAAATGCTCGCAGAGTTCAATCCTATTTCTGTTTGACCATCTGAAGAACTTTTCCCTGGCTAACGCTGTCTCTGAATGTTTTTCAGTGCATTATAACATTGTATCTACTTAAATACAGTGCGTTAGTCTCTGTATTAACGTTGTATTTACTCACAGACAGTGCGTTACTCAGCCAAAAACTTGTTGTTCACTGCCGTGATTGTGTTTTTGGTTGCAGAGTTTTTGGCCATCAGTATCTTTCATTGACTAAATCCCTATGCTTGTCTACTAAGCTAGCATTTCTGTTTGTTCTTATTTCAAAAGTGTTGAAAGAATTTACTTTTTAAAGAAGAATTTTTTTTATTATTATTTTATTTTTCTGCATCTAGCTGAGTTTATTCTGAAATTTTCAGTTTATAGACTGTTAAAAAGAGGTAAATAGAAGTTTGAATCTTTAAAGGTTGGATTGAGCTATTTAAATGTTAGTGCATGGATGTTGAAAAGAAACCTCTCCTTGTAGAAATACTCTTCATCAAATTGAATATTTAGAGCATGTTTTGCATGGTTTCTTAAGTCAGAGTCTCATTACATTTCATACGTCCACTCCCCCTCCGCAAGACTAATAATCAAGTACACTAAGAATCAAGCGATAATAAAATCAATCTCATTACTCTTTTTTTAGCTCACACAAACAGTAGTTCAGGCTAGGATCTTAGGTTAGGAAAGTGATAAAATCACCCAAGATCTCAAAACTTGAAACTAGAGTCATTAACGAGCGAAATCCTACTGCACTCATATTATCGGGACCGTTCCTTTACCGGAGCTTAGCGCGAGACAACACTTGGGTTCACAAGAAGGTAGCCCGCCTTCGACTGCATCTGGTGGGTGTGTTATATATTGGGGTTCCCTTCGAGGATGTTGAAACTAGATCTGGGATCTAGGTATTCTGCCCATATAGCACATTGTCCTTGACCGTGGACCCCCTTAATGATGTCTATGATTTGAGGTATCTTTAGTGGCCATACTTTTTAGGGACTTACACAAGGTGACTGGGACGAGTTGTCCTGGTACCTGAAACAGACGGACCCACTCTATCTTCGGTCTTTAGGAGGGTACTCGTCTTCACGAGAGTGCTTACACCTATCGTCTGAGGTTCGGGCGAAGCTCTAGAGTGACCGTAACTGTACTTTTGACCAACCCTCTCTGTATACTATTGTGATACTGGATTTCATCACCAACAAATGGTAATACTCAGACAAGGCACCCTATTCTGGCTGCTTGCTGATTGATTTTAGAGAGTCCTTTTTTCTTTTTTAGGTGTGTGGTTACTATCATTGAGACTTTATAATATATCACAATTAAAATTTGTTAAAAATAAACAAGTCACCGTGGCGTCCTCTGACCCATGTCGTCTGTCTCGACGACAGCAAGGTCTACCTCCTCTAACTATTGAGGAAGAACTGAACCTTGGTGAACCCGTGCCTTCTACGGAAGAGCAGTCTCCTCTGACTAATCTTGATTATCACATAGCCTCTTATCATCCGGAATTTCCGGAGGACCCTTTCACTGAAGGAGTTGTACCTCATTACAATCCTCCGCTCATTGATCCGTTGGGGCCTGTGATAATTCAAATTGCACCACGCCAAGATATGTCTTCGGCCGCACAAACATCCATTTCACCACCAGCATCCACAGGGTCGATGTCAATGGCAACCATCCCAGGTTCGCCACCATCCTCCCCGCTGGTGGTCAGTTCTATGCCATTACTTGGTAACCCTAGTAGTCAACATATACCTAATCCCAACCCGACGGTCATCACAACTGTCAGTAGCTCGCCGAATCCTTCGGGATCTACTCCTACCATGACCACGTTGGGACCCATGGTTACTCCTCCCATGAGTATGACTACTTCGGTGCCTTTTAGCAACCCTTTCGGTTGGAACCCTCTGCTGAGTTCAAACCCCTTAGCCACTATACCAGGGGGCAGTGTCACCAGCACACAGGTAGCAGGGAACATTTCACTTCCCTTGCAATCCTTAGGACAAATGGGACTACCTATTGTAAATACTATCCCCTTAAGTGGTTCAAATATAGGTGTAAGATCTATACCGTTGCCAAACTTTGCAAGTAGTAGTATGCCTCCAGGAAACTCTATTGCATCCATTTGGACTAACCAACCCCAACCTCCATTTGGAATGGGAGGGCACTTTTACACTGGGGGCAACCAACCATTTGCCCCGCAATATACTATGCCCTATGGACAACAACCGTATGTTCCTACTCCTCCACCTATAGGGAGTTTTTATCAAAGTCCCACTTACTGGACCCTATGGTCTAAGTAGTCAGCCCATACTACCTTGGTTAGATGCTGGGGAAAATCCACAATTGCCATTTTTGGTAGCTTTGGACATCCCCGAAATCATAAACTGACTAACGACCCCATCAATCACAACCCGCTTTGGCCTCCAGTACCTCATAAGATTCCTTCCGACATCCCGAAGTTCGACGGGAAACAAGGGGATGACCCAGCCACACACATCACTACCTTTCATCTATGGTCTATATCCAATTCCATGGTGGATGATAGTGTCCGACACCGACTGTTTCCCCGCACCCTTATAGGCAATGCCGCCAAGTGGTACATTGAATTACCACGCGCCACCATCAATACATTTGGTGCTTTAGCGATGGAGTTCCTAAAGAACTTCCAACTACCAATTAGATTTGAAACCGAAATGGAATTATTAACCTCGCTACACCAAGACACCACCACCCACATCTCCGATCATATTCATGAATGGAGACGTAGGAGGAGGCTAGTCAAAGCGCCAATTCCGGATCATCTCTTGGCCAATTGGTTTTGCAAGTCTCTTTTACCCCACATCTCTAAAGACATTGGCCTTTCTGGTGTCATTACAGAAGATCAATGTATTCGTCGTGCCCATCATTTGGATTTAATCTATTCACAATCCGGCAAGCTATACGATCTACTCCCCCATGCCCCTAGTAACCCAAATCCTCCGGCCACTCAGAAAACCGGAGCACATGCCGACGGTCTCGTTGGCACAATCTCCGGTGTGGCCACAAAGCAGTCTTGGGGGCAAGCCTCCTAGCCATCTTCGACTGCCACTGCCCCTCACCAAACGACTCCTCTTCCTACCGCTGAGGTGAATTTTGTGCAGACCTCACAAAAACCTAGCGAAAAAAATAAGAAGAACAAGAAAAAGATGTATTCTTCAGAAGAGCAGTCGGATAATCAAAATAACCCTAATCAGAAAAATGCTGCCAAAAATGACAAAGGGAAGGATAAACCCATGAAATTTCCTTGCAAAATCCGTGCGGAGGACAACTTGACTTACAAATGTCCTCGGCTGTAGGAATGCACCAATTTTATTGCCAACAAGGATTCTGGGCGAACACCTGCCGTTCTTCATAATCCTTTCCCTCATCAGCAGCAGCAACATCAACACATGGTTGACAACCCACCACAACCCCATCAACGGGGCAATGGTGGTTCACATCCTTTCGGTGAAGGACCATCTGCCATTTATGGCATTAAGAGTGTTGAACTTCAAACTCGAGCCAAGCTTTATGGAAATCCTACCATAGATGCTCAAGAGCCTGGTACTAGTTCAAATCCATCGCCGCCCAACGATTTGCATATCGAAAGGCCTACTGCTGAACCCGTAATTCGTCCCCCCAAAGGGACACTGCGATGCACGAATCATAACACCTCTGCACGTGCAGCCCAAAACTGTTGGGAAAGATACTGAGAGGGGGGGTGAATCAGTATCTTGATCTGTCAATCAACTTTTTACTTTTCTTTTCTCAAAAACCCATACGCTACTTTACAGAACAAAACTAGCGTATATACGCGGATATCCTTAAGGAAACTCGTGTATGCTCAGATCTCTTATTATGCAGATAATTCTTATCTTAGATTATTGCATCATTCACTTATTAGATGTTAGTAAGCAGTAAACATGTACAGTAAGAACAGAATAAATCAACACACATAAGCATCACACATGAACACCAGGATTTTAGGTGGAAACCCAATTCGGGAGAAAACCACTGCTACCGTCGTCTCAGTCTTCAATATTTATTATAAAGAAAACATCTTACAACTATGTACTGGCGCAGACTCATACCAGCACGCAGGCACCCACCTGTAGAAGGCTACAACCTTCTCTCATTTACCATCCTCTCCTGGAAGGGAGCTACAACCCCCTGCTCTCGTTTACCAGCCTCTCCTAGAAGGGAGCTACTACCCCCTGCTCTTGTTTACCAGCTATCAATGGAAGGGAGCTACTACCCCCTTTCTGAAGGCTTCGACCCTCAGCACCACTGCAGACCACGTTTCATCAATTTTCAAACTGGATCAAACAACTTCAACTCAACCCTTCATTTTTCAACAAACATACTTTTCCCAATGCTTCAAACAGAACAGTGAAACCACTGTAACCAGAATATCAGAGATTACCCAGACTTCAGAATAGATATGCAGAAACACATTCAACCATGAGCAACCTTCAGTTCAAATTCCATACGCGCTTTTATTTAAACAGACCCGCGTATACATGCGCTTTTCATTAGACTAACCTGCGTATACATTTGTGCATTTTCAGTAAACCCTAACTTCCCATACGCGCTTTTATCAGATCAGATCCGCGTATACACGCACTTTTTCCATAAAAAACTCGCGTATAGATCTATAAATGAAAGCTTTGCAAAATAGACCAGATCTATAAGCTTACCTAGATTTCTTCATTACCTTCAGCACAATTTGCGCCAGATCTTCACCAGTTCTTCTTCTATAGATCATCTTAGAGATTCATCATCATCAGATCTAAGGATTTAGAAACATCCATGGGTGCATCATAGATTCAGATTTATCAATCAAGAACAAATTTCAATCATGTAGATATACTTCAAAGTGAAGTATTCATTCCATACCCAGACACATGCACACCTTTGCACAATGATCTTCTTCTCCTTATATAGGTTTAGCCTTTATCAATACCATGAGTCAAAACCACACCACTTCCGATGGTATTCCTGGACGGGACCACATAGATAATAAAGCGCTCAATACAATGGGTCAATACCATGGTAACACCCCTTGGTATTCTAAATTTGGAGCGCAAAAGTGAATACGCGACTTGGCACGTACTTTTCCGCGTGCATACGCTACTTCGCCTTAACAAACCCGCGTATGCTTTGTGACACATCATATTTATCATTTTTCTGTCACTTCCTTTCTTCTATTCCTTCTGAGCTGATCTGTAGATACATCATCCTTCCTTTTAACACACGAGGTTGCTTATCAAGAACAACTGCATCAAGTAGGTTGCCATCAAGGACAACATATGCCAACAATCTCCCCCTTTGGACTTGATGGCAACCATGATGGTGTTTGATCACAACAACAACAGATCGATACATTTATTATAACCATTATGCAAACACCATGATATTCCCCCCCTATTCAAACACCATGCTACTCTCCCCCTTTGACATCAAGGGCAAAGGGCGAATCAAAACCAAGCTATTTTTTTTCCCCTCATGTAGAAATAAGAGCTCTATAGATTTGATGTGCATTGAAGTTACCATGCTTCCTCTGAGTTCATGCTGAGTCTTCAACATAAAATTCAATGAAGTACATGACTCTATGACCTTTCCTATCACCAAGGACTCATAATTACATCAATGATCCAACCAAGTGGATTTACATATGTGACACAAGTACCCAACCAAGTGGGTTTACATATTTTGACTCAACTACCCAACCAAGTGGGTTTACAAATTTGAACAAGCCCTTTACAAGACTGAATATTACAATTTACATCATAGGTCTCAACATAACCTTTTCATCAAATTACAAATATGACTTTTTATAACCCAGACCAAAAAGACCTCAAGAGAGATCATATTTTAGAACCATCATAATGCCAACAATGCATTACATTCAGCAATGCTAATGCTCCCCCTGAAACTGTGCATCCAATGCATCCTTTCCACATGATCAGTGCTCCCCCTTTGCTTGTGCATCCTGAACACTTTCAACAGCAAATCAACAAGGCATCTTTATCAAGAGACATCAGAGAATGAAACAAAATTATGAAAACTGGAACACCACCAGAGATACCATACAGCATCAGAGATACCAAACAACACTACAGCTGTGTTGAAGAATGCTGACCCCAAGTAGATTTGTTAGCAACTAACCATACACGGTTTTCTTTGCATAAACTTGTGTATATATGCGACTTTCATTCAGGAAACCTGCGTATCCAATTTAATCTTCTGAATTTAAGCAGTTCTGATTTTCTGCAAGGCAGAGACTACTCCCAGCTTCTGTCTGAGATATTCGAACGCTTCCCTGGGTAGAGGTTTGGTAAATATATCAGCAACTTTTTCTTTGGAGGGAACATACTCCAACTTCACCTTTTGTTCAAGCACTTGTTCACATAAGAAGTGATACTTGATGGGAATGTGCTTGGTCTTGGAGTGCATAACAGGATTCTTTAAAATACTGATGGCACTTGTACTATCACACATAATGGAGACAGGAGGTGTGCACTTGATTTGAAAGTCTTGTATGGTTTGCATCATCCAAAGAAGTTGTGTGCAACATGATGCGGCAGCCACATATTCTTCTTCTGCTGTAGATAAGGCAATAGATTTTTGCTTCTTGCTGAACCAAGATACTAATCGGGGCCCCATATAGAATGCTCCACCACTAGTGCTTTTCCGATCATCAACATTTCCAGCCCAATCTGCATCAGTGTAAGCATGAAGAGTAAGATCAACATTCTTTGGATACCATAGTCCAAAGTCTTGAGTTCCTTGTAGATATTTGAATATTCTTTTGATAGCCTGAAGATGAGACTCTTTAGGATTAGCTTGGAATCGTCCAACAATCCCAACAACATGCATAATTTCTGGTCTAGTCCCAGTGAGATAAAATAGACTTCCTATCATAGATCTATATTCTGGTTGATACACCATGGGAGAATCATCATGAGAACTGAGATTACATCTGGTTATCATTGGTGTACTTACAGGTTTGCATTCTTCCATGCCATACTTCTTCAGAATTTTCTTAAGGTATTTTGCTTGTGATAGGAATATACCATTAGTAGTTTGATGCACTTGCCAACCAAGAAAGAATGTTAGTTCCCCAAGTAAAGACATTTCAAATTCTTGCTGCATGACAGAAGAAAATTTCTGACTCATAGATTCTTCATTACTTCCAAAAATGATATCATCAACATATACAAGCACAATCAAAAGTTTATCATTTTCAATTTTTGTGTATAAGTTGCTATCAGCAGACCCCTTTGAAAATCCTTGCTGGTGCAGATATTTGTCAAGATAATAATACCATGCCCTTGGAGCTTGTTTGAGACCATATAGAGCCTTTTTAAGTCTACAAAAAAGATTTTCATTATTTCCCAAAATGAATCCTTCTGGTTGTTCTATATACACTAATTCTTCTAGATCACCATTGAGAAATTCAGATTTAACATCCATTTGATAAACTTTGATTTGTTGAAAGCTTGAAAAGGCAAGAAACATTCTTATGGCTTCAAGTCTAGCTACAGGAGCAAAAGTTTCTTCAAAGTCTATACCTTCTTGTTGAGTATACTCCTTGCAAACAAGTCTAGCCTTGTTTCTTACAACATCCCCATTCTCATTTAACTTGTTTTTGAATATCCATTTAGTTCCACTGACATTTTTGTTATGAGGTCTTGGTACTAATTCCCAAGTGTGATTCTTTTCAATTTGATCAAGCTCTTCATTCATGGCTTGAACCCAACATTCATCTTTGCTAGCTTGATTGACATTGTGAGGTTCAATAGTAGATAGAAATGCCAGATAGCTAGAAGATCCCATAAGATTCCTCCTTGTTTGTACACTTGATCCCTTATCTCCCAAAATTTGAGATTCTGGATGATTCTTTTGAACATATCTGGATGGAGCCTTTTCAGATAAATCATCTTCAGGTTCTTCATTGGGTTCACTGTCTATATCATTGATATTTGATGTAGAAGGACATAAGTCACCATCGTCTTCATTTGTTATCTGTTTTTCTTCCTTTGGGGCTGCAGGAGACTCATCAATAACAACATCAATACATTCAACAATCTTCTGCAGTCTTTTATTGTAACATTTATATGCTCTACTCGTAGAGGACTAACCAAGAAGTATTCCTTCATCTGCTCTAGGTTCAAACTTGCCAATTTTTTCATCATTATTTTTGATAAATCATTTACTTCCAAAAACTCTAAAATGCTTCACAAATGGAGAATTACCATACCAGAGTTCATATGGAGTTTTGTCACTATTTACACGAACATGTGCCTTGTTGAGAATGTTTACCGCTGTATGTACTGCTTCTCCCCAAAATGTGTCAGGTGTTCCAGAATCATCAAGCATAGCTCTAGCCATTTGTTGAACTGTTCTATTCATTATTTCTGCTACGCCATTTTGTTGTGGAGTTACAGCTACAGAAAATTGTCTTTTTATGCCATGTTGTTCAAAAAATTCAAGAAATTCATTTGAAGTATATTCTCCTCCTCGATCAGATCTAAGACATTTGAGTTTTAGATCTACTTCATTTTCAACCAGCGCCTTGAAGATCTGAAATTTCTCAAATGCTTCATCTTTGTACTTCAGCAACCCAATCCAACACATTCTAGAGAAATCATCAATAAATAAGATATAGTATTGTTCACCACGAGGTGACTTTTTCCTCATAGGTCCACATATGTCAGTATGAATGAGTTCAAGAGGCATACTTGATAATCCTTCCTTGACATTAAATTGCACTCTGGTCTGCTTGCCGAATTGGCAAGATTTGCATATGATACTTTCAGGCAGAGTAATATTGGGAAGACCATGAACAACATTAAGTCTACTTGATTTGTTGATTTGAGAGAAGCTTAGATGTCCCAACCTTCTATGCCATAGCCAGTTTTCTGAATATTTACTCAAGTAACATTGTTCTTTTCAGTTCTTCAATACATATAGGTTGCTTGGTGTTCTATTTCCTTTTATGATTGTTTTTCTTGTATCCAGATCACGTACCACACATTCTTTTGAGCTAAAGACAACTTCAGTTCCTTGATCACACATTTGACTTACACTTAACAGGTTAGGCTTTAATCCATCCACATACATAACATTGTTAGCTTTCACCTTTATTTTAGAAACAGAATACTACTTTAATTATAGCAGATACTCATTTAAAAGTAACTTTCTTTCCTTTTCTAGGTATATATTCCACAGTTGGTTTGTCTGTCATGTGTGCTGAAACATCGTATCAATGTACCATTGATTTTCTTCTGTACAATAGCATCGCCCTAATTTTCAACTTGTAATTCTTATTTTCCTTCTACTTGCAGAACTTGAAGGAAAATACTCTTTGGATGAACGCTCTGCATGAATTCTTCATGCCCAAAGTTATTGCAATAAGCACATTCAACTTCATTTAGAAGAGGAGAAAAATTGTTATAGGTATTCTTCTTTGTTTCAATATCAATCCTTTTCTTTCTCACTTCTCTTGTCATGATGGTTTTATATGCAACACATTGAACAACTTTGTGACCAAAATTGTGACATGAGAAACATTGTCCATTGAAGAAGAAATTTCTGTGATCATGAAATCTTCTACTTGAATTTACTTGTTGATCGGTGTTTCTTTGAAAGATATTCCTGTTAGTGTTCTTTGAATTGAGATGATCATGCTTTACCTGTAAAGATTCTTTATTCCCTTACTGAGTGGCAGAATTTTGTAAACCAGCTGTAGTTGCTTTTAGATAATTTTGTGCTGAAGCCTGAGAAGATTCCTCGGTATATCCAAGACCTGTCTTTACAAGAGGAGAGCGTTGTACCTTGATAATCTCATTTAAGGTTTCTGATCCTTTAGTAAATCTAAGATTCAGAGTCTTTTCTTTGTCAAAATCTTTTCTTAGACTTACCACTTCACATTCTAATTTCTCAATGTGTTTCTTTGCTTCTTCAAACTGCCTTTTCAGAGTCTCTATGGTTATTTTCCTTTCTTCTAAGTGTATTTTGAGTTGATTGTTTTCTTCAAGAAAATCATTGTCCTCTAGAGCATCCACAAAAGTATCGTTTTCTTCTCTAGATTCAAATGCCATGAGAAGTCTAAGATCTTGTTCACATTCTTCCTCACTATCAGATAACCCATCACTATCTTCATGAGTATAGTAACTTTTCTAGTGTAATAGGTTCTTATTCCTTCTTGCAACTTCTTTCCTTACTAATCTTCTTATAGGTTATAGCAGCAAAATGACCAACTCTTCCACAGTCAAAACATTTGAAAGGAAGCTTACCTCTAAACCGTCCTGTACCAAGTTGGAGTTTCTTTACAAAATTTACCTCATCTTCTTCTGAGATATACCTTGATCCTTCTGTTTCTTGTACTTCTTTCCCTTTTGTAGAAGCTCTAAAGATGACTTCTTTGACTTCAGATGGTCCTCCTCTTCTCATTTCATATGCAGTTAGTATGCCATGAAGTTGCACCACAGTAAGATTTTGAAGATCCTGTTTTTCTTCAAGAGCATAAACTTTTGACTCAAATTTTGTCGTTAGAGATCTTAAAATTTTCTCAACCAAAGTAGATTCGGTTATTGTTTCTCCCAGATTTCTCATACGATTTACAACATCATCAAGACGTAAAAAGAAACTGGCAATACTCTCATCATTATGCATCTTTAAATTTTCATATTCAATTCTGAGAGTTTGGAGTTTTGCACTTTTTACCTCTGCATCACCTTCATAACTTAGAATGATTTTGTCCCACATTTCCTTTGCTGTATTTAGCTGCATAACTTTGACAAATTCAGATTCAGTCAGACTTCCTGTTATAGCATTGACTGCCTTTGCATTTGATTCATAATTCTTCTTTTCAGTCGAATCTGTTGGTATTGTAGCTGGATATTGATATCCTTGTTGAAAAATGGCCCATACATATGTTCCCATAGACTGAAGATAGGATCTCATCCTTGTTTTCCAGAAGATTAAATTGCTTCCATTAAAGAGGGGAGGCTTGATAGATGATGTTCCATCTTGATTGCTCATCTTACTTGATCCTTTGCTTTGCTTTGCTAAGATTTTGAGAGGGACCCTTATAAAATGCAATTGTTGGAAAATCTGAGAGGTGAATGAGTATCTTGATCATCAATCAACTTTTTACTTTTCTTTTTCTAAAGCCCATACGCTACCTTGAGAACAAACTAGCGTATATCTGTGATATCATAAACTCGTATATAAGATCTATATATATCTGGAAGAATCCTTATCTTGATGATTACCTCATTCACTTATTCTCTATATTTAATGCATGAGTAAACATGTGCAGTAACAACAGAATAAATCATCACACATAAGCATCACACATGAACACCAGGATTTTAGGTGGAAACCAGTGGGGAATGTCAGACATGTATTGTCTGGATGTTAATATTTATTATAAAGAAAACATCTTACAAATATGTCATTTAGGCACTCAAACAATAACGGGAACCCACAGAAGGCTACCTAGCCTTCTCTGGTTGCAAACCTCTCTTTGGAAAGGCCACAACCCATCTGGATGCAAGCCTCTCTGTGGAGAGCTACGACCCCCTGCTCAGTTTTACCGGCTAATAACTTGGAAGGACTACTATTTCCCCTGCCCCAGAGGCTTCGGCCTTAAACACCCTTCTGGAGACCATGTTTCATCAATTTTCCGTGGATCAACAACTTCATCATGCCCTTCATTTATAATAACATACTTTTTAATTGCTTCAAACAGCAGGTGAAATGCTGGCAACAAATATAGGAGAATTGCCAGAACTAAGAATGAATGTGAAACACATTCAGCCATGAGCAACCATTGGTCAAATACCATGGCTGACACCTTGCATGATTGTATGCCACGCGCTGCATCGGACGAACCCGCGTATACATCTGTGCATTTTTCAATTAAACCCTAACTTCCCATATGCGCTTTTATTAGATAGGATCCGTGTATACACACACTTTTTCCACAAAAAACTCGCGTATAGATCTGTAAATGAAAGCTTTGCAGAACAGACCAGATCTATAAAATTACCCAAATTTCTTCATTATCTTCAGCAGACTTTGTTCCAGATCTTCACTAGTTCTTCTTCTGCAGATCATCTTAGAGATTCATCATCATCAGATTTAAGGATTTTGAACCATTCACGGGTGCATCATAGATTCAGATTTATCAATCAAGAACAAAGTTCAATCATGCAGATATACTTCAAAGTGAAGTATTCATTCAATACCCAGACACGTGCACACCTTTGCACAATGATCTTCTTTTCCTTATATAGATTTAGCCTTTATCAATACCATGAGTCAAAACCACACCACTTACGATGGTATTCCTGGACGGGATCAAATAGATAATCAAGCGCTCATACAATGGGTCAATACCATGGTCAAGTCCCCTGGTTTTATGAATTTAGAGCGCAATAGGGAATACGCGACTTGGCACGTACTTTTCCGTGTGCATACACTACTTCGCCTTAACAAAACCTGTGGTATGCTTTGACACATCATTCTTATCATTTTTTACCCGGAACTT
Organism: Pinus albicaulis; assembly: GCA_034641835.2. Taxonomy (NCBI): domain Eukaryota; kingdom Viridiplantae; phylum Streptophyta; class Pinopsida; order Pinales; family Pinaceae; genus Pinus; species Pinus albicaulis. The sequence goes on along the minus strand of CM076570.1, from coordinate 195,257,740 downwards.
AGATTCTTGTTCCTTCGAGCTGATATGAAGATACATCATCCTTCCTTTTAACACACAGGTTGCTTATCAAGAACAACTTCATCAAATAGGTTGCCATCAAGGACAACACATGCCAACAAAAAATACAATATTGTAGAAGATTTGGCGCAAGTACTGTCAGCCATGTCTGCTCTCGAAGTATTACAAACCTGTCCAGCACAAAGGAAAGCCTTGCTTTCGGCCATTGGTGGGATAATTTGAGGATTCCATGCTATTATCTTTGATTTTAAAAAGTACACCTACTGTACCCCTGTACACCAACTCGCATTCCGGGTGCGGGTGGTGTCAGAGACCATCCATCGCCTTGTCATAGACGAAGGTGCTTTGACCTGCGTTATGTCACAAGCTTGCTGGCTCAATTTAGGTTCTCCTACCCTCACCCCGCCATTGAATTCCCTCAAAGCTTTCGATGGCCACACGTTCCTCCCAAAAGGATACCTTGCTAGCTTTCCCATCACTCTGAGTGGGAAAATGGTAAACGTGGACGTTGAAGTCGTAGAGCACCATCTTGACTATAATCTATTGCTTGGTCGCAGTTGGTCTTATGCTATGACCGCCATCGTGTCTTCGGTCTTCCGACTCATCCTATTTCCATTGGATGGGAAAATAGTCATGGTCGATCAGCTATCCTTCTGCACCCCTGATTATGCCACGTTACCAAGTAGCACTGTATCCCTAATAGGAGGCTTCCTTGACTCTTACGTTAGTATCAGTACCGATCTTCTGAAGGCATCTTCCCTACTGGGTTGTTTTCCTCTCCCGCCGCTAGAGATCCCACATACGGTTGCAATGATATCCACCACTTTGGATGGCTCTATCGACCCTTGGATCATCCCGGCACCTTCAGACATTGATTCCTATGGAGATCAAATGCCGCTTTCGCCGGCCGAGTTGGGTTATCAAGCCATCCAAACCGCATCTGAACCCTCCACTGATATGGTTTCGACCAAAGGTACAAACCTCCCTCCCATCACAGTTCTCTCTAAGGATCTCCTCAATGAAGTCTGGCCTACAGAAGAAGCTATTTGAGAGATCATGTCTTTAGAAGAACGACCTTGGGGAGAGTTTCACCATCGCGTTTCGATGATTGACTCGGAGGCGATAAAAATTGAAATCCCATCTTTTGACCGACCTAAGATAGTTCCCTCCGCTTATACGACTGTTCAAACTATCGATTCAGAAGGGAACATGGGTAATCTTTCTAAGACACTGCTCATTGATATCTCGGTCAAAACGGGTATCGTGGAAAATATTCAGATTGGAGTCAACTGCAATCCTGAGGAAATTGCGTGCTTCACATCCCTTTTCAAGGAATTATGCGATGTGTTTGCTTGGTCTTACAAGAACATTCCTGACATAGATCCTTCTATTGACGAGAAAGAGAACAAGAAATTCTGAGCTTTCTTTTTACGGTATTTTTCTTGCTCGTTAATTCGAAAAACCTCGAGTTTCCTTCTTCGGACTCATTAAACTATACGAAGTTGATATCGAGCATTATTTTTGTATGGTCTTTTCTTGCTCGTTAATCTGAAAAACCGAGAGTTTTCTTATTCAGACTTGTTAAAACCATGGAGAAGCACTGAGCTTTCTTTTTAGGAATCTTTTTGTCACTCATAAAACTGAAAAAACCCCGAGTTGCCTTTGTCGGGCTCATTAAACTACCACGACAGAAGGTAAGGAGCCATTATTTTACTCTTTTTCCAAAGCTCTCTAAACTGAAAAAGTAATCGAGTTTTCTCCGCATGACTCGTTAAAATTTCACGGAGGTAATCGGGTTTTCTCCGTGTGACTCGTTAAAATTTCACGGAGGTAACCGAGTTTTTCTTTGTTGGACTCGTTAAAATTTCACAAAGAGTATTGAGTTTACTCTGTCTCCTCGTACTCATAACAAAATGAGGTAGACGTCCATCAAACATATATTTCTCACTTTTCTGGCTTCGATCGACTAGCTTACGAAAAATGAATTATTTCGGGCGTACTATTACCCCTTTTCCGTGCCCGGTTATCAAGACATGACAAAGGTACCCCAATGGAGTCGTCTTTTACGATATTTTTCAGACTCTCTAAATATGAAAAATTCACCGCGTTTACTCGTCTGGACTCGTTAAACCTAATCAGAAGGGGCACAGAGTTGTCTTTTATGATATTTTTCAGACTCTCTAAATATGAAAAATTCACCGAGTTTACTCGTCTAGACTCGTTAAACTTAATCAGACAGGGAAAAATTTGGACAAAATGGATACTACCTCTATTATATTTTCAAAAAGGTCGATTTGGCAGCAAAATTCTTGAACATGGCACTTCCTAGAAAACTCTTTCGCAGTTAGCCGAACCCTACCATCTATGAGTATTAGCCTTCATTTCCTAGTGTCCCTGCACCGGTAAAATCCTAACACACTCTTTGGTGTTCATCAAGCTTCAGCTGCCTAGTACCCTGCTAGAGTGCCTTCTATTGTTCAAGCAGATCTCGCTATCTATTGCTCCTGTTATCAACCAAACCGCTCATTATGCCAGAAATTATTTTTCATCCGACATTCCCATTTCCTCTTAATTATCTCAAATCATAAACAACATCAGTTGGTTTCCGTTTCGTGTTGACCGATGTAGGACGCCTCAGTGCCTACCTTTCAACAGATCTCTTCCTATTGACTTCAACATCTTATCTAGGAAGTTGATCCAGAAACACATTAGTACCCGGATACTTGCAAACATCAGTGGCAGGTAGTCTTGTGTTTGATCAGGGGTTTTCATCATTGGCTCCTGGTCGAATGATTCTACGAGTGTTCGACTTCAACTCATTTTATTCACACTCGCTAGATTGTACCGTGCATCTTAGGGACCATCATCATTATCGGTGGCCACCTTCGCGTCTGTTAACAATTTTCATTATTGACTGGTAATCAGACGATTTCTCACATGTTCGACGACAAATCCTTCATTCACATGTTGAGAAATATGCAGTTTAAGTGAATCAACGGTCAAGACCTTGGGGCAAAGGCTACATCATTAAAGTTGTGTTTCCTTCCCCAAGTTGCGATATTGTTTATGGAGACAGCTTCTTCACCCTAATCCTATTATGACAGACACTTCCACATTGTGCTTATCGGTGGACAGATTCTTCATATCTCTATTCTATAGAAATCATGTTGTTTAAGCTACTGAGCATGGGAATGCCCGACTCAAGGAAGATACTATATTTTCTGACAAATGTTGTTATTTCAGGTTTTCCTCAGTCTTTCAATCTCTTTATCTCTACACAAATTATAAAGTATTTTGGCCATCGTCTTCGTCTCTGACCTCACACTTTAGGGGGCATCTATTACAGGTCAAAATAACTCCTCATCAACTCAGAGGAGAAGACAAATATGGAAGGAATACAAAGACCTAAATTAAACCTATTTCTGCCAGGGTAACGCTTAGCTATAACAACACAAGAGCATTATAACGCAACTAATCAGTGAATGGGCTGCGTTAGTGGCTAGGGCAATGCTCTGTTTACACTGGAGGGAAGCGTTACCCGTGTTTTAAGTTTGAAAAGGGAAAAACCAGCGGAGAATGATTTGAATCTCCGGCTTTCCCTCACAAGAGAGTCAGTTCACAAAGGAAACTGCAAAGTACTAATTCATTATTTGTCATTGCCACAAAAGAATGAACTCCAAAGGAGGAAAAAGCATAGAGATTAAAGAAACATCTAATTTTTTCTATTCCAAACTAGTGGAAAGAGAAAGGCAACATTGACTTTCTCCCTCTCCTATAAAAAGGAGCTGAAGGCTCTTAGTTGAAGGTCAAAGGATTGCTAAAGGTTTTTGCATACTTGTGGAATAGAGAATAGTGTTATAGTGTGAAGGCCAAGAGTCAAAGAGGTTCCTAGAGAGCTTGTTGACTAAGACTTCATCACTTGAGAGATAAGAGAGATTGGGAGACTGAGGAGGGCTTGGTACAACCGACGGTTGTAATCCTCCTTCTTTCAAAATCAATAGAACTGTGTTCGTTTTGTCCATTCGATGCTTAATATTGTTATTATTGTTTTAATGTTTACATAGTATGATATGAATGGCTCAGATGTGCATAATTTAGAAGTTCATTATATATTGGCTTGATTGATAGGATATATGTTATGTTAGAAATTACACGGGTGCTTTGATTGATTGCAGGACCAAGATTTGGAGCCGGTGAAGAAGGATTCTTGTTTCGTTGCCTAGTTCTCTCCAAGGGACTCCAAGATCATCAAAGAGGTAATTTTCTATCACATTCCATCAAGTTGTTTTAAGTTAATATGAACATGCTCATGCCATCTTTGTGAACTACACAGCTAATCTTATTGTCTGCCTCGGGCACCGGAAAGCCCTGAGAGGGATATTCGAAAACCAACAACCCAAGCAGTTTACCCTATAGCACTCAGTCTCCATCATTCATCTTAAGGTTATACTAATTTTTTCGTAGGAACAATTTGTTTACCAGAGACTTAGATTGGTACAAACTCCCTAACTTGCCCCATAAAGACTTCACTGTATCTTCCCCTGATACATTCAACAATATTGAATTAGAGATACACAACTATATTGTTCTTTTTGATTTCCAAACCGACTTCATCCAATATTCATCTGACATTGTCGTTGGTTTAGTACCCGAATCTACTGTGATCCACTTATCTTTATCTACTAGCAAATCCTGCATCTTGAGCTTCCACAACTCAAAAATTTGACCATTAAATTTATCAACCTCTATCTTTCCATTTCTCACCATCTTCTTTCACCGCAATAATCGATCTCAAAGGTCTCCCACTAAATAGGGTCTACCATAGGCCCAAGCAAAACCCCTCAACAAAAAAGGCGTCCCCTTGAAGCCGAAACGACTCTGATACCAAATGTAGGTTTTATCCCTGTACAGAAATTACCTACAAATGAATTCTTAACACATAAAATATACAATGGTGAGAACATAAAACATAAAAAAATATACACAGAGATTTTCCTGTGGATCCCAAAACTGGGACTACCAGATTGATTTTTCAATATATTCATTTCAATATTACAATATATATATATATATGTCGAAGCATTCATAAAATCCAATCCATTAACCCTGGATTAGAACATAACCATAGTTCCCTTTGATAGACCAACAATATACCATGGTTATAAAACCATCATGCCCAAGGGAATGGTGCAAAACCCATGCAAAAAACCATAGGTAGATCCTCCCACCTAATATAGGGTCCAAATTTTTTTTCCTGAGGCACTGCTTCAGAGCCCATGCAGGGGGTCTACCACCCCCATGAAAACCCCCTGATAAGGGGGGTTGTGCCCCCCTTATGACCCACCCCCCTCCCCCCACTATGAATGACACAAAAAATAGTGGGGGATATCTCCCCCCCTCCCCCCGCTATGAACGATGCAAAAGATAGGGGGGATATCTCCCCCCGCTATGAATGGTACAAAAAACAGGGGGGATATCTTCCCCCCCCCTGTGTGTGAGACTAGTCATGGAAAGAATATAACACACATTAAATTCACCACAGGGGCCACAAGATAATTTATAGTTCAGTTTAGGATCATGGGGGTAGGAAACAAAAAATACACTGGTTGTTTTACATTTTGAAACATATAAGTTTTCTTCTAGGGAGCTTTAAATCCTCCATCTTCTAGTGAAAAATCTGATAATGAGAAGAAATGTGGGAAGGGGGTAAGGCCTAGGTGGTGGATTATCACATACCTTCATTTTTTCTCCTGACATGTGGTAGGGGTATTGGGTCCAAAACTAATAAACAAAAGTTGAGATTCACTCATTCCCACTGGAAGCAGGTAATTTAGTAGCAAAAAATCAGGACAAATTTCCCTATAGGTTGCGGGTGTTGGAGCACTCAAAACTGAGGTGATTTTGGTCAGGCTGTTGGAAGCATCTCCAGTTGTTTTGGGACGGAGCCTCAATACCCCCCAAAATAAGCCTCTCACACCTTGGTTGGTTCTTGGTTGTTGAAAACGTCGCCAGTGCTTTCAAAACTTGGCCGTGACACCCTACTACAAAATATTTTCAAAGCCTAGTTACTATTTGACTGAAAATGATGTTTAGGTCCTTATAGGATTTTTATCATACGAAAAAAACATCACAAAACCTTTTTGTTGATTGTTTTGAATAATAGATAGATAAAGGGAAAATTAACCATTTATTCTTCACTTTATGTTATGTATGTGATTCATTTTATTTTCTATAAAATCATTCCTCACTATATATAAAGTAACACACTTTCTAGGGCAGTATAGGGGACCCAAGAATCACTCATTGCTCTAGATGCATCCAAAACCTCCCCCCATTATTAGGAGGTGTGCTAGGTCTCTTTCCATTTTGGTACATGAGGCATCATCTATCCACTTTGATTGGATCAGACTTTCTAAGTACAACCTTGATCAGGATCACTCCCCCTCAAGATACTCCTTTTACCACCTTTCACGGGAGTCCACATACTATTTTTCTTGGTAGTCCTATTCATACTTCCCTGCAAGGGACTACATTGAGCACTTCATTTCAAAGTCATTTTATGATGGAAAATACCAACAAAATCCCATTTTTAACTTTCTTAAATCTTATAGTTCTAACCAATATTACAAATGATCCCATTACTCATAAGCAGCAATGCCCCCCTATGCCACCCAAACTGCCTTCAAACATCCCTAAGTTTGAAGTAAAATAGGGGGAAGACCTTACCAAGCACATTATGAATTTTCATTTATGGTGCTAATCCAATAGCATCATATAGGACTCAATTTTCTTGCGATTGTTTTAGTGCACCCTCACAGACCCTCCATCAAAATTGTATGTAAGCAAGGTAGCTTGTTCCCATGCAATGTTTGAATTATTAGCTAGACCATTCCTCACTTTCTTCCAGCTCCCAGTTCATCATGACATAGGGCAGGAAATGTTGAAACACTTATAGTAAACGACCTCCACACACATTTTAGACCATGTACATGAGTAGTGAAAGTGTCATTTCCTTGGTAAGGTGAATGTAACAAAGACCTCCACCTTAATTTCTTCTTGAAATTTCTTTTGCTAGCAATCAAAAAATATGTTGCCACAACTATGCCACAAATAGAGGAAGAAGACATTAGTAAAGCTAAAAAAAATTAGCTTATCTACACACAGTTAGGGTGCCTTTACTTTTTACTCCTCGATGCTCCTTTCTTACAGTCTTTCGAACAGGATAAACCTATAGCATTAAATGCCATTGGAAGTTTAATTGGGAACATTAAAAAATTCAAACTAGAAGTCCCTTCCAACACCTTGGAAATGTGTATGGTTCACAACCTCACTTCCAATAATTTGGTGAGCCACCCACATCACTAGTTCTATCCAACACTGGGTGTTATCCCAATTTCCCTGTGCCTTCTTAACCCCCCCCCCCTTCCCCTCCCCACATGTTGGCTTGGGGGGTCATAACCCAGGTTAAGATTTAAGGTTTACCAAAAAACCCCTATACTACTAGCCCTTTCGGCAATGGCCTGATTTCACAGGTCAAGGTCTCACCTGAAGTAGTATGGGAGGGTGTTGGAACTAGGTTTCTACACCCTAAGAGAGAGAGAAAGTTAATTAAGTGGGTCCCTTGAGATCTAACAGGCCTGTGCTGGAGAAGCCCTAACCCATAAACCCTTAATGATATTCTTGTCGAAATAACTCATGCGAAGCTCATAAACCATCAGATAACAAGGTAACAGAAGCAAGGTGACAAAACATAACAAGATCTATGCATTCATTCCTTTATAAAGCATCGCATCCATGTGCGCATCAATTAATCATCAGTATTCAGTAAACATACATAACCTCAAAAATCACATATAACACAACCAATAACATAACACAAAAATACTTAAATATCAGCAAAACAATATCCTCATTCATTAATATTCAGATTCCACTTACAAACTCTTTACTAGCCCACGCACACAACCAACAGGGTCCACACACAGCAGGACATAGGGTCCCAGTACACACAGCCAGCAGGAGCCCTTACCCAGAAAAATCCACACAATAGATCCAATATTCATGTCTAGACTTAATCCATGCTCAAAGGACTTGCTTCTCATGGCAGAGCTCCTTGATTTCTTTTCTTAGAGCGTGGTTGGTACAAAAACATGTTAGGTGCTAGGTTGCCATGATGGTGGGCATGGTAGCTTCCATCTACTCAAAATCCTGCTAATTTTGGCGCAGCTCCTGATTGAACTACTGGAGGAGGAGATCACGCTACACCATGGACCATAGTCCCATATAAGTATCTAATTATTCTAAACCCTTGACGATGTGTGCTAAAATACTTCTTGTTGCTTCCTTTATCTATTGTTCTAGGTCTTCTTTGACAGCTTTCACTTCTATCTTGGATGCCTTCAACGCAGCCACAAAGCCCTCAACCTTGGCCCGCAGTGAAATAGAGGCAGGAATCACTTATGGCATGTCTTTACATAACCGGTCGATTAGGTGCTATAGCTCTGTGTGTTGCGATCTTTAGGTGCTATTATGCTCTGATGGTACCCTGAAAATCCATCAGTAAATGAGTGTGCTTCCATACCTCCCACATTATCTATGATTTCATCAGAGAAAGGCGTAGGGAAAGGATCATGTACGCAAGCATCATTAAGATTGCATAGATCTACGCAAATCCTTATTTATCCTTTGGTTTTATTTTCTTGGACCACCATTGGACTTACCCAATCGGACTGATTTACTGGCTTAATGATACCTGTGGCCACCATCTTATATACTTCCTCCTTGACTTGCTGCTTATACTTAGGGTTGAGTCGATAGGGCCGCTGCTTGACAAGACGTGCATCTGGCTTCAAGGTGATTCTCATGACACCTAGATCTCCTACGATTCCCTGGAGATTAGAGAACTTTGTAGGGAATAGGTCTTGATATTTGGTCAGCAACTCCACAATCTTTCCAATAGTATCATTGTCTAGTAGTCCCCAATTTTGTCTAACTTGGGCTGCTCTTCTGTCCCAATGTTGACTTCCGTCAACTTTAATGGTTTGGTCACATCTACTGCCTCCAATAGGGGTCTTGAAATGACACGCTTTCCTTCTGATTCTAGGATAGTGATATTTCTGGGATCTTCATCATAGTATTCCACTGAAAAATTTTGATAATTGAAAATATCCTGCGTCTCCGCATCCCAAATTGGCATAGCACATTATGTTCGAGGGAAAGACTCATCAAAGACAAGAGAATCTATGTCTTGCAGGGCTTCATCTAATTTCTCTGTCCCTCCAACTAACCCAAATGTCACCCTGAATTCCTTTGTCATTGTACCCCAGTGGCGAGTGCACTAGTGTAGCTTTGCATCTAAATGCCAGGTGGTGGGGATTGGTCCTAAGGCGTGAATAAACATATGGACCCATTCATTCCAAGTCCTTTCATTCCATACCTCCATCGACATAGCCAAGTGCTTGTGTGGGTCCCCACGACCTGAAAATAGCTCTATGGGTGGGTTGACCGATGGTTCAAATTGCAGAATCATCATTTTTCGGCATTCCTCCTAGTCCTGAAAATCCCCCTTGTGGGTTTCCCACCATCACACAGGATTCGCACGCATAGCCAAATCAAGTTCCCAAAATCTCTGTTCTTCAGGGACATCTGCTTCGAATACTTTCAGAAATTCCTTAACACTACCAGAACCATCAAAGTAGGGAAGTTCTCTTATGTCTAAGGAGATGCATCAGAAGCTCTTCATGATCTTGAGGCACTACAGCGTAGATACGTCATGCAACTGGTTCTGCCAATTTTCTATCTCGCCATCCAAGTCTGAGAGACATGAGATGAGCTCCGTCATTAGAAATATTTGGAGGGGTTAATGGTCACCTTTTTTCCTTCTTATATATCTTTTTCTTGCATTTTTATTATTATTTGTTTTTATGATGCTAGTATAGGTGGTGATTAAGGGTAACATACTCTGAGTGCCTAATATGAGGTTGAGTGCAGAAAATCATGAATTATTAGCATTTTTATTATGATTTTATCATAAAGACTTGGAGGAGACAACAAGGAGAAATTATAGGAGGATTTTCCACCCTCCTTAACTCTCAAAGGTAGCCAAAGGATCCCAAATATTCTCTCCATCAATTCGAAATCGAAAGGCAGCCAAATTATCCCCAAGGATTCTCTCCAGCAATTTGAATTCCAGAGGCAGCCAAGAAACTCAAAGAGGAGTGCACTCAATATTTGTTTACTTGGAGTCAAGTGGACTCAATCACTATTTTCTAGGGATTTGTTGGTAGCTGCCCTATAGAATAAATAGAGCAAAACTAGAGCTAGGAAGGGTTGGAACTTTGTTGCAAGCTATTGAGATTTTTATTATTTTACTTAGTGATCAAACTTTCAGAAATGTATGAGGCTATTATTTTATGAAATGAGAAGATTGATTTCATTTTACTGATTTAAGTTTCAGAGAGATATGCTTGTGGGTTAGGTCCAAATCCATGTGCCTCAGCCTCTCTGTTGTATTTTTCTCTCTACTTTCTATCATTTCATTTGTTCCGCTTCTGATAATTTCTTTTATGTTTCAAGTTGTTGTGTAGTTTTGATTTCGGTGTGTTGTTGTAGGTTTCATTTTCTTGTGAGTAATAGAATAGAGGAGAAAAACAAAAAAAAGATATGGATCAAGACCCCCTTCTCATATCTGTCAATAGAGCTCGAGGAGGGCAAACCTTCCTGTTATCACTTAGAAAAAATGACACATCATCTGACAAAGTCGTAGAGGTTCATGTGTCAAAGGTAGGGTTATAGGATTCATTTTTCATTACTTGGTCAAGGAAAATTTTTAATTTTCTTATTTAGCCTATCCTAAGATCTAAACCCACCCTCATTCAAATTCCCTCATGTCACATCAATCATAATTTTCTAACATTTTTCATTTCCCAACGTTATAGCACCGAAAGTGTCATTTTAGCCATGAAATCGCACTTTCGTAGCGAAATACATAGAGAAATTGCACTTTTCGCTACAAAATTGCTAATAGTTTCGTAGTGAAAATGCCCAGAAATACACTAGGAATGCTACAAAAGTAAGGTTTTCTCTCTGTCATGTCAAATTAGCTGTTAGGTGTCAGAAAATTATTTGAAAAGGATAAGTTAGATGCCATTTGAGTCAGTTAGGGTAAATATCAAGGTACATAGTTAGGGTTGAAGTCATCATCACCATTTTAAGGATGTATGAGTCATCATTATGTTATGAGTGGTCATCGAACTTCAAAAAATCTTTCGAAATTGAGTCATTTGTCATTCTCTATTCCTTCTTTGTGTATTATTGAGCTCTAGAGAGCTATTTCATTGAGCCTAAGCCGTGGCTGGTTTTTTCAAAGGTTTGCAGATATCACTAATCAAGCGAGGTAGAGAAAACTTTATCAAGCGAGGCAGAGAAGACTTTCAAGAACTATGGCTACGAAAAGGAAGAAAAATAAAGGTGGCCACTATCTCAGATATGAGCCATCAGATATGAACCTGATAAATGAAGACCCAACAGCTGTATAAGTCTTCACAAGGACAAGATGTTTACAATTTTGTGAAAGACTACAAGGATGCCATGTACAAGTTTCCATATAATTTTCTCTAAACTTCAATGGAACAACAACTAAAGTGGGAATGTTGAATATCACTATAACACCAGAGATCATTGTAGTAGCAACATGGATTCCAAGAGGACAAGAAAAATGGTTCAAAGGGTTCAAATTCAACATGGAGGAATGCTAAGAGTTTATCAAACCATAAAATAGTGAATTTTACCTTACAAATGCCATTCCAAGGAGCTACATGAAGGACAATTTCTCAAAGCTACTGCTTATTATCTAGAAATATTTCACTTGTGAAGGTAGATATCATAAAGTATATTCTTACCACTTCAAGCTTCTCCTACACTTTATTGGTAAGATATCTCTTGATCTGCCTTTCTATTTACACAAACATTTAGCAAAAGTGACAGATAAAGTTAAAGCAAAATCTGAGGGAAGTAAAACTTCATTTTTTCATCATGGCTTAATAAAATTGCTAGTTTTAGATGAGTTACAAAGACTAGGTAGAGACTGGTCTTCATTTTTATTTGTTAGTGGTTTTAAAATAGACATCATTACCCCTAAAATAACTCCTAAACCTAGAGGAATACCATCACCTTTAGTGGCAGAGAAAAGTGAACTAGTCATTATGGAAACAGAGCAGTTGCAGATATTTGATACACCCATTGTTCCACCTGCAAAACAAAAGTAAATAATGATCAAACCTGCAAAACAAGAGAAAGATGTGAGTAAACAAGGAAGAAAAAGGATTACAAGGAGCCAAACAATGGCTAAAGGAAATTTATAAGACATACTAGAGACCATTGATATTGAAGAGACTCCTATATTTCAGGTTGACGATATAGATGAAGGTGGAAAAAACTCAAGAAAGCTAAATCTGCAAAGAAGCTAGAGTTTGAAGGTGAGAATGTAGGTTTTATGTTTCAAGCTAGGAAGCCCATGACAATACATGCTAGAAAACTTTTGGAAATTAGTAAAGAGGTTCATCTAGCCATTGACATAGTCCAACCACCACAAGACATTATTGATATTTCATCACCTGCAAAAAAAGATCCAGTCAGCAAGCCAAAGAAAGGAAAGGAGAAAGTCATTGAAAAAACATAGTTTGAACTCCTTGAAGAAAAGTTGAGGTTAGCTAATCATGAAATTTTAGTTATGAAGAGGGAAGCAAGGAAAAATAATTTCCAAAATGTTCAGTTTGAAAAGATGAAAGAGGTTTGGGAAGAGCAGGTTGACACTGTATCAAAGACCCTAGACAATACACAACAATTAATAAAATGGACTATGCCATTGAGGAAAGAGGTGAAACATGTTAGAAGAATGAACCTGCACTTGAAATATACCAACAAAAATCTGAAGGATCAAGTTAAAGACCTCCAAGAAAAACTAAAATTGATCCATGAGGCTCTGAAGAAGAAAGGTCTAAAAATGAAAGTAGTTGAGGAGCCAATAGCTCAATGCATCATCAATGAAGAAGAAACACCTCAAGATTCTTATTTTGAGATGGTTTGTGTTTTGAAAGTTTAATGGAATTTTGAAAACCAAATTATTGTAGTTGTAAGGTACATTTTTGAAACTAGGAAAAAATCTGTAATTTACACAGTTTTCCACAGTTTCGTAGCGTTTCCTAGGCTTGAAGCCAGGAAAACGCTACGAAACCACCTGTAGCTTTATTTTTGCATTTAAAACCACTTTGGGCAGCTTCAAAGGAGAGAAAATGATATGGAGGATGTGTCAGGGCATGATGAAAGCAATGCAGAAGGAAAGAAGCTGAAAATTTGATTGCAAAGGTAATTTTTTGTACGATACGAAATTGCCATACTTTCATAGTGAGCTTTTTTGAAGATTTCTGAGCAGATTTTTGGGCAGTTTTGTATAGGTGGACACTTTCAAAAGGTCAAGGGAATTTTCCAACAATAATCCATGACTTGAAGATCATGAAATGAAGACAATCCATCAGCTAAATCATGCATTGAAGATAAGGACCTGTTTTCTTGAAAAATAGGGTTTGTTTCCAGATTTTGAGGAGGGTAATCAAGATGTCAAGTAGTGATGAGTTTTGTAATAGCTCATTCTAACATGTGAAGCATTAGTTTTCAGATGTGTATTTGTTTTAGGAGATAAGGTAGTTGATGTAATAATTAACAACTTGAGTCCTATTAGGATAATGACTGTTTTGTAGTGTAGATGTCATTTTCTCATTAAAGCACATTTTTTCCTGTTATGAAAGGTGTCATTAGGAAAATTTTGATGAATCTAGCCAAGAGGCAGATCATCTCTCATGTAACAAGGTCTATTAAAGGGCATATATTCGAATTTGTAAAGGGTTGGAGATTTTTTGGCAATACTGCAGCTTTATGTAATTTGACTGATATCAGTAGTACAGAGGACTTTTTCTTGACCAACCTAAGGTTCTCATAGAGTTTTTAGTGCTTATATGATATATATTTTATATGTGTACCATTTGTAGTGGTTTTCATCTTTAATACTTAGAATTCATAGGTGTATGCTCTGACTTCCTTGTTGATGAAATGGTTGTGTTATTTCATGTTCCATGTGTGATTTACCTCTGCTAGAAACTCTTACCTGCCTTAGATTCCGTGTCAAGAGAACCTATCGCTGAACTACTAATTTTTTGACTCTATAAGCCCAATGATTGCAGAATTATACTCTTTTTAGCCTACACACATCACAGTCAAGTTATTTTTAAAGTAGAGTTAGCCATCTAGTTTCATTATTATCAAATATCATTAAACCCTTTGAGAGAGCCCTATTAGACTGAAGAGGCTAAGCTTCAGTTACAAGTTGGTTTGAAACAGTCACATGAAGTTGTTTGATTAGCATCCAATCAAGTGCAATTTTGTGATAACATTTTGGTGCATCTTTTGGGAGCCTGAAGATTATAGTTTCTCGAAATTTTTAAGCCGAACTTTTGAAGGTAGCAGGAGCTCAGAAAGTTGTTTGAGGCTGCATATACCTTGGTGACTCCATTAAAAACTTATATGATCAAAGGTGGCTTTGAGAAGTAGATACACGAGGAGTAATCCTCACCCAGATCCACCTACCATTGTGGACAATCCAAACACCATCTCCAGAGGCAATCAAGGCATTTCTTCAATATCAGGTACTCCAGTACATACAAAATCCTTGTCCTCTGAATTTTTAAGAATTCCTAAAGATAAAAGATTTGATGATAAAATTTAGAAAGCCTTTTTTAGGTCTAAAAGTGAAAAATAATTGACTGAAATTGTATTAGACCTACATAGAAGAGGTATTGATACCTCATCATCAGTAATTAAAAAAGATAAAGAAGAGTTTTGGGAAGAAGTCACTTCAGAGTTACTGTTAGAGAGAGAATCTTTGGATAGGTTGAAGGAACTAGACCCATTTGAAATTTTATTAAGAAGTAAAATGGGTGTTCCTCTTCCTGATTAGAGTTCAATTGTGACTGGACAACAAAGACCAAACAACCCTCCTCCTAACAGTTCCTCTTCCTCTACTACTGTTGTCCATAAAAATACCACAGTCCCAGTCATCATGGATGGAAATGTGCCACCTCCACCTACTGCACCTACTAGGTATGCCCCTCTTACCCTTCCAGCTGTCATAAACGCCCTTCCTAGCAAATATTCTGCTAGAATCAAAACTTGAGGAAGTGATGAAGAGATTACAGCTGAAGAGCATTATATTATTTCAATGACTTTATAGTTAGGGAGGAGGTTGACCATGAGGATGTCAAGATGAGATTGTGTGCTCAGAGCTTCACTGGTGAAGTTAGGAAGTGGTTCAAAGCCCTTGCTCCTGGAAGCCTACATAATTGGAATGAATTTGAAGATAGCTTCTTGAGGAAGTGGGGAAATAGAACCAACCTTGTACAAGCCCTCACTAAGTATAATAGTTTGAAGAGAGTTGTTGATGAAATTGTTCAAAACTTTTAAAAGAGATTTAACAAAGTGTATGACTCTATCCCTGACCATCTAAAGCCTCCACCTGGAGAAACTCAGCGAAGATATGATGAAGCCTTTGATTATGAATTTTCTATCCTACTAAGAGAAAGAGAATCCCCATCACTTGTTAAAATGAAAAATGATGCTGTGAAGGTGGAGGTCAATATGACAGCAACGAAAAATTCCATGGGAAAGACTAAGTTGAAAGAAGAAGATAAGCCTTCCACCTCAGATGAAAAATTTGATTCTATGATGAAGACAATGGAAAAAATAATGGATAGGCTTGCCCTTGGGAATGCCTCTACTCCTCTTGCACAACATGAACCTCAATTTAGAAATCCTCAGTCCAGAAGACCTCAAAACCAGCAGAGACCAAGGGAAAATAGAAATCAGCCACTTGACCCTCAAGTAAGTCCTTATTTTTAGCGAAAATTAGTTTATGAAGAAGATCAACCTGAAATACAAGAAGACTTAATTCATTGCTTAGATGAAAACATGTCAGGGATGTTTTTAACTAAGGGGGAACATGATGAGTCAGATCATGAAGTAAATAAGGTTGAGGAACCATCTAATTATCTTAAAGGGTATCAACATGAAATATTTGAGATGCAGAAACAATACAACCTCAGAAACAGAAATGTGCCAATTATTGCAAACAAAAAACAGCCCAAGAAAGATGTCCCCAAGGATGCCAAATTTAGGAAAGATAAACCACCTCCTCCTCCTGCTAAAGAAACTAAAAAATATGCTTATGTTTTCAGTTTGGAGAGTGAGATCTCTAAGATCAAAATCCTAGTATCTTTTGGAGGAATTCTTAAGGTGAATGAATATAGAAGTAAGATTGTAAAAATGTTGAATTCCCAACCAGGAGATGCTGATATCCTAAATTTTCAAGAATATCATCCAACCATATACTTGGGTCCAAGATTAGAGGATGGGAAGAATGAAGAGGTGCCTCATTTTTATGTCATCCTTAGTATTCATGACATGACATTGCATAATTCCATGTTGGATTTAGGAGCTTCTCATAATCTTATGCCCAAAGTAATCATGGAAAGGATGGGATTGGAAATTACTAGACCATATAAGGATTTGTTTTCCTTTGATTCAAAAAGAGTTTAATGAATTGGTTTAATAATAGATTTTTTTTTTGGTCTTACAGAAGTCCCTACCAAGATAGTGGTCATGGACATTATGGTAGCAGAAATTCCACCTAAGTTTGGCATGTTGTTATCAAGGTCATGGGAAACAAAGATCAAAGGTACAATGCAAATGGACCTAACTTATGCTACCATTCCTATTTTTGGTGAGAAAAGGAGACTTTATAGAGAAACAAGGATGGATTACATGGTAAGTAGTAAAAATAAACCTTATAAATTTCCAATATATGTTGTTGATACTAAACTAGGATCTTCTATTCTTTTCAATGAATTAACTGACGAAGCAGAGGATGAAAAGAAAGTAGAAAATCAGCAAACTGTAATTCAGCAGACAGAAAATTAGGAAACAGGAAATCAGAAAATTACTGAGGAAAATGCGAAAGGTTGGTGGCTATTACACTTTGATGGATTAGCAGGAAGAGAGGGGGTAGGAGCAGGAATTTGGATCACAACTCCAAAAGATGAAAGTAAGTTCTTTTCTTACAAAATGAATTTTGATTGCAAAAATAACATGGCTGAGTATGAATCTTTATTTTTGGGCTTAGAAATTTTGAAAAGAATGGGTGATCAAAACATTTCTGTTTGTGGAGATTCTGAATTAATTATTAAACAATTTGAGGGTGTGTATCAAACTAAGGATGTGAGAACGGGGGCATACAGAAATTTGATCATGGAGATGTTAGAGAATTTCCAAGAACATTCATTTATTGTGAAGAATAGGGACCAAAACTCAGTAGTTGACTCCCTAGATGTCTCTGTGAGTCTATTTATCATTCCTATTCCTTCCACTCAAAGATACAAGGTTGACGTTCGCTATAGACCTACTCTCCCTGATAACATTATCCATTGGCAAGTTTTGAGGATGACTAGCAAGTCAAAAACTTTATAGAGCTGAAAGAAGAATTTGAAAGTACAAAAGTAGATCAAAAAAACATGCTTCCTGAATCAAAGGGGAATTCTGAAGTGTTACAGCTCAAGAATAACTCTATACCCAAAGGTCTCATACCCCTTGAGAATCTCTTTGATTAGAATGATGTGTTCAAGTCTCCTAGGATACAAGCTGATGATGAAGAGGTAGAGAGTTGTAACCTTGGTACAGTAGCAATGCCAAAAATGATTAAGCTTTCAAAGTTTCTTTTAGTTTACATGAAAAAAGAAATATATTGAGATGATGAAAAGTTTCATATATGTTTTTTCTTGGATTTATGCTGATTTGAAGAAGTATGATCCTATTATCATTCAACATACCATTCCCATTAAAGAAAATTAAAAACCTTTCAAGCAGAAGATGGGGAGGATTAATCCACTTCACATGCCTTTGATTGAGAAGGAAATCAAGAAACTCTTTGATACCAGAATTATTGTTCCAATTAGATTCTCAAAGTGGCTTGCAAACTTGGTTCCAGTGAGGAAAAAGAGTGGAGAAATCAGAATATGCATTGACTTTAGAAACTTGAATAAAGCCTCTCTGAAGGACAACTACCCTCTCCCAAAGATGGACCAAAGTTTGCAGAACATTGTTGGTTCCCAAAGGATGTATATGCTTGATGGTTTTTCAAGGTACAATCAGATACTTGTGCATCCAGAAGATCAGGAGAAAACAACCTTTACCACACCATGGGGCACATTCATGTATGCCAAAATGACCTTTGGTCTGATGAATGCAGGAGCTACCTTTCAAAGAGAAATGGACATTGCCTTTGCTAAAGATAAGGACAAAATGGTGGTTGTCTATATGGATGACATAACAGTCTTCTCAAGGAGAGAATAATATCACTTGAAGAACCTAGAAAAGATTCTGCTGAAGTGTAGAAGATTTGGTATTTCTCTCAATACCACTAAAAGATTTTTTTCTCTAAATTCAAGGAAGTTATATGGGCATATTACTTCTAAATATGGGATTAATATTGATCCAAACAGGGTCAATGAAATTTAGAAAGTGGATCTGCCTAGAAGCAGAAAGGAAATTCAGTCTTTCCTTGGAAAGGTAAATTTTGGGAGGAGGTTTATTCCTAATTTTGATGAGATTGTAAAAGACATAACAAAGATGATGAAGAAAGGAGCTGACATCAATTGGACAACAGAAGAAAAGCACTCATTTGAGGAGACTAAGAAGGTACTCACTCAAGCACCAATGTTGATCAACCTGGATTTTTCAAAAGAATTTCTGGTTTTTACATTTGCATGAGAAAATACAATTGCCAGAGTTTTGTTGCAGAAAGGACAACAAGGTACTAAGTAGCCCATTTCATTTTTTATTTGGACATTAGCTAACTTAGAGCTGAAGTATAATGTCTTAGAGAAGCAAGCTTATGCCTTGGTCAAGGCCATTAAATATTTCATAATTTACATTTTTCATTCTCATGTTATAGATTTTGTTCCTAATGTTGTTGTGAAAGATATTTTGACTCAAGTTGATCCTGATGGTACGAGAGGGAAATGGATTGCTAACTTGCTAGAATATGATATAGAGATCAAGCCCACAAAATTGGTCAAATTTCAATGCCTAGCAAAGCTGATGGCACATTCAAACTTTGACTGTCTTGACATGAACTTAATTGCAGAAATTTCAGATGAAGATGAAGAGCTGATTCCCATTGAAGAAAAATACATCATTTCAGATTGGTACAAAGACATTGTTTTTGTCTTACATCATCATAGAGCACCTACTGAGTTGACAAAGTCCAAGGCAATATTTGTGAAGCTAAAGTATTTTAGGTACTGCATCATTTATTAAAATCTGTATTGGAAAGATACTGGTGGTATTCTCTTGAATTGTTTGCTGGAAGAGGAGGCTGAAAAAGTGATTGGGGAGTTTCACAAAGGAGATTGTGGAGGTCATCATTATTGGAAGGCTATAGCAAATAAGATTCTCAGAGTAGGGTATTATTGGCCTAAAATGTTTAAATATGTCTACAAAAATATTGCTTCCTGCCATGAATGCTAGATTGTTGATGGTAAGAAGAAGCTTGTGCCTTTAACCTTGATGCCTATCTATGTTGAGGCACCATTTCAACAGTGGGGGCTAGATTTCATTGGTGAGATTCATCCATCATATTTAGGTCAGCATCGCTAGATTCTGACAACAATTGATTATTTCACCAAGTGGATTGAAACAATCCCAACTAGGCAAGCAAATGATTCATTTATCATTTAATTTTTGGAAAATAATATATTGTCTAGGTTTGGCTACCCAATGAAGATCATCATTGATAATGCACAAGCATTCAAATCTAAGAAGTTGATTAGTTTTTGTCATCAATATCACATTTCACTTGGGAATTCTACTCCATATTATCTACAAGGTAATGTTCTTGCTGATTCTTCTAACAAGAGCATTGTGAGGATTATTAAGAAGGTGTTGCAGGAAAATAAGAAGTCATGGAATTTGAAGCTGAAGTATGCTCTTTGGTCTGATAGAGTGTGCACAAAGAGATCAATTGGAACTTCACCTTATGAGTTGGTATATGGAGCTGAAGCCATTTTTTCTACATCCTTGGGAGTGTCTGTCATGTAGCTATTGCAAGGATTGGAGGAGGAGCCAAATGCAATTCAGAGGAGGATTAATTATTTGATAGCTTTGCAAGAGAAAAGGGATGAAACTATAACATCAACCATCAATCTCAAAACAAAATCAAGAATATATTTTACAGGAAGGTCAAGGAGGAAAACTTTCAAATACAAGATGTGGTTTTGAAATGGGAGGCCAGGATTGAAGAAAAGGGGAAACATGGTAAGTTTTAGAACATTTGGAAAGTTCCATTCAGAGTATCTGCATTTCATGGGAACAACATTTACATTTTGCAGGAGATGGATGGAAAACCATGTGTTGGAAGGCCTGTCAATGACAGGTTTTTGAAGCACTATTCCACTTAAATACTCCTAATCATTCATTCCATTGTATATATTCCATTTTATATGTTTTTTTTCTAATAAAGACAAGCTGATCATCAAGGTTGAGCCCGAGGTGAAGGCCATTAGAGTTTGAAGGAAAGCTTGGCAAATTTCAAAGTTTTTTGTTTCTAAGAAGATGGATAGTAGCAATAGAACTATAGGTTCTTTGGTGTACCACAGGGGCACACCATCCCAAGTGTAGCCACTGTTATCACTCAGAAAAAATGAAGTGTCATTTGAAAAAGTCCTAGAGGTTCATGTGTCAAAGGTAGGGTTATAGGATTCATTTTTCATTACTTGGTCAAGGAAAATTTTTAATTTTTCTTATTTAGCCTATCATAAGGTCTAAACCCACCCTCATTCAAATCCCCTCATTTCACATCAATCATAATTTTCTGAAATTTTTCATTTCCCAAGGTTATAGCACTGAAAGTGTCATTTTAGCCAAGAAAACACACTTTTCACTTTTCACTACGAAAATGCTAATACTTTCGTAGAGAAAATGCCTAGAAATACACTAGGAATGCTACGAAAGTAAGGTTTCATGTCTGTCATGTCAAATTAGCTGTTAGGTGTCTAAAACTGATTTGAAAAGGATGATTTAGGTGTCATTTGAGTTAGTTAGGGTAAAGATCAAGGTACATAGTCAGGGATGAAGTCATCATCACCATTTTAAGCATGTATGAGTCATCATTATGTTATGAGTAGTCATCAAACTTTAAAAAATCTTTCCAAATTGAGTCATTTTTCATTATCTATTCCCTCTTTGCGTATTATTAAGCTCTAGAGAGCTATTTAATTGAGCTCAAGTCGTGGCTGGTTTTTTCAAAGGTTTGCAGATATCACTAATCAAGCGAGGTAGAGAAGACATTATCAAACAAGTCAGAGAAGACTTTAAAGAACTATGGATGCAAAAAGGAAGACAAATAAAGGTGGCCATTGTCTCAGATATGAGCCATCAGATATGAACCTGATAAATTAAGACCCAACAGTTGTAGAATTATTCAAAAGGACGGGATGTTTATAGTTTTGTGAAAGACTACAAGGATTCCATGTAAGGTTTCCAAAGAATTTTCCATAAACTTCAATGGAACAACAACTAAAGTGGGAATGTTGAATCTCACTATAACACCAGAGATCATTGCAGTAGCAACATGGATTCCAAGAGGATAGGAAAAATGGTTAAAAGAGTTCAAATTCAACATGGAGGAATGAAAAGAGTTTACCAAACTAGAAAACAATGAATTTGACCTTAAAAATTCCATTCCAAGGAGCTACATGAAGAAAAATTTCTCAAAGCTACTACTTATTATCCAGAAATATTTCACTTGTGAAGGTGGATATCATAAAGTCTATTCTTACCACTTCAAGCTTATCCTATACTTTGTTGGTAAGATATATCTTGATCTGCCTTTCTATTTACACATAAGTTTAGCAAAAATGGCAGATAAAGTTCAAGAAAAATCTGAGGGAAGTGGAACTTCACTCTTTCATCATGGCTTAATAAAATTGTTTATTTTAGATGAGTTACAAAGACTAGGTGCAAACTGGTCTTCATTTCTGTTTGTTAGTGGTTTTGAAATGGACATCATTACCCCTAAAATAACTCCTAAACTTAGAGGGATACCATCACCTTTAGTGACAGAGAAAAGTGAACCAGTCATGATGGAAACAAAGTAGTTGCAGATATTTGATACACCCATTATTCCACCTACAAAACAAAAGTCAATAATGATCAAACCTACAAAACAAGAGCAAGTTGTGAGTATAGAAGGAAGAAAAAGGATTACAAGGAGCCAAAAAATGGCTAAAGGAAATTTAGAAGACATACTACATGCCATTGATATTGAAGAGACTCCTATAGTTCAGGCTGAGGATATAGATGAAGGTGGACAAAAACTCATGAAAGATAAATCTGCAAAGAAGCTAGAGTTTGAAGGTGAGGATGCAGGTTTTATGTTTCAGGCTAGGAAGCCCATGACAAGACATGCTAGAAAATTGTTGGAAAGTATTAAAGAGGTTCATCCAACCACTGACACAGTCCAGCCACCACAAGACATTATTGATCTTTCATCACCTGCAGAAAAAGATCCAGTCAGCAAGCCAAAGAAAGGAAAGGAGAAAGTCATTGAAAAAATAGAGTTTGAACTCCTTGAAGAACATTTTAGGTCATCTAATCATGAAATTGCAGTTATGAAGAGGGAGGCAAGGAAACATAATGTCCAAAATGTTAAGTTTGAAAAGATGAAAGAGGTTTGGGAAGAACAGGTTGACACTGTATCAAAGACCCTAGACAACACACAACAATTAATAAAATGGACTATGCCATTGAGGAAATAGGTTAAACATGTGAGAAGAATTAACCTACACTTGAAATATACTAATAGAAAGCTGAAGGGTCAAGTTAAAGACCTCTAAGAACAACTATAATTGATCCATGAGGAGCTGAAGAAGAAAGGTCTAAAAGTGACAGTAGTTGAGGAGCCAATAGCTCAACTCATCATCAATGAAGAAGAAACACCTCAAGACTCTTAGTTTGAGATGGTTTTTGTTTTGAAGGGTCAATGGCATGTTGAAAACCAAATTATTGCAGCTGGAAGTTACATTTTTGAAACTAGGAAAAAATATGGAATTTACACAGTTTTCTAGAGTTTCGTGGCATTTCCCAGGCTTGAAGCTAGGAAAACGCTACGAAACCACCTGTATCTTTCTTTTTTCATTTAAAACCACTTTGGGTAGCTTCCAAGGAGATAAAATGATATGGAGGATGTTTTAGGGCATGATGAATGCAATGCAGAAGGAAATAAGCCGAAAATTTGATTGCAAAGGTCATTTTTTGTACGTTACGAAAGTACGCTACAAAACTGCCATACTTTCGTAGCGAACTGTTTTGAAGATTTATGAGCAGGTTTTTGGGAAATTTTGGACAGGTGGACACTTTCAAAGGGTCAAGGGACTTTTCTATCAATCATCCATGACTTGAATATCATGAAATGAAGACAATCCATCAGTTAAATCATGCATTGAAGATAAGGACCCGTTTTCCTTAAAAATAAGATTTGTTTCCAAATTTTGAGGAGGGTAATCAAGATGTCAAGTAGTGATGAGTTCTGTAATAGCTCATTCAAACATGTGAAGCATTATTTTTCAGATGTGTAACTTTTTTAGGAGATAAGGTAGTTGATGTAATAATTAACATTTTGAGTCCTATTAGGAAAAGGATTGTTTTGTAGTGTAGCTATCATTTTCTCATTAAAGCACATGTTTTCGTGTTATGAAAGGTGTCATTACAAAAATTTTGATGAATCTAGCCAAGAGGAAAATTATCTCTCATGTAACAAGGTCTATTAAAGGGCAAATATTCGAATTTGTAAAAGGTTGGAGTTTTTTTGGCAATACTGCAGCTTTATGTAATTTGACTGATATGAGTAATATAGAGGAATTTTTCTTGACCAACCTGAGATTCTCGTGGAGTTTTTAGTGCTTATTTGATATATATTTTATATGTGTACCATTTGTAGTGGTTTTCATATTTAATCTTAGAATTCATAGGTGTATGCTCTAAATTCCTTTATTGATGAAATAGTTGTGTTATTTCATGTTCCATGTGTGATCTACCTCTGCTGAATAGTAAAAACTCTTACCTACCTCAACTTCCATGTCAAGAGAACTTACCACTAAACCACTGATTTTTTGACTCCATAAGCCTAATGATTGCAGAATTGTACTCTTTTCAACCTACACACATCACAATCAAGTTATTTTTCAAGTAGAGTTAGCCATCTAGTTTCATCATTATCAAATATCAGTAAACCCTTTGAGAGAGCCCTCTCAGACTGAAGAGGCTAATCTTCAGTTACAAGTTGGTTTGCAACAGTTACATGAAGTTGTCTAATTAGCAACCAATCAAGTGAAATTTTGTGATAACACTTCCCACAGATCCCAAAACTGATTTCTGTTCACTGTTTCTGAGATTAAAAGTAGAGTTGCATTATCATTTTTAAGTATTCCTTTGCACTATATTTTTACGCATTATTATATTTATTTGCACATAAGTTAGTAGGTTGATTGCAGGAATTATTGTTAAAACCCCAGAGTAGCTTCGTGGTGCCTCCCCGCTTCATTCTCCATCTCTGTGTTCATAATTTGTGCACTTCTGTTATGCCCTCCATTTCCGCTTTTTCTCGCTTATTCTCACTGCCGCACCCACCTTTTTATTCATAAAAACACTTTTTCCATTCAACCCGACTTATTCCTTTGTTTTTATTAGTCACGGTTGCCTTACCCTTTTTAACGCAAAATTCTTGAAAACCATTGGAATTCAACCTCCACCTGTGCTCCTCGAACTTCCTGCTACCGTACTTCGCTCCATTGCAAATCGAAAATAGTCCAAGGCCTTTATTTATTCTCTCCCATTCCAAGTCCCAATTGAAATATTTCCTTTGTGCCTTACCTTTGCCACTTGTTAATAAAATCATTCAAAAACATTGGAAAACCCGATCCTTTTCCTTACCTTTTAACTTACCGCATCTCACTCTCGCCTTTTCGCAAATCGCATTTCGCACTCTCCATCTACTCCTTGTTAACACTTACCGCTCCTGTCTCCCGATTGTGATATTGGTATCACGCTCCACCATCGGTCCCATCACCACATCATCCAACTCATCGCATATCGCAGCTCATTCCCGAACAACATTTCCACCACTCCTCCAATCGCACGATATTGCGATATTGCGATATCGTAGATCGCAACCTTTGGCCTTTTCACAAATCGTATTTCGCACTCTCCATCTGCTCCTCGTTAACGCCTACTGCTCTTGTCTGTTTATTGTGATATTGGTATCGCGCTCTGCCACCGGTCCCACCACCATGTCATCCGACTCATCACATATCACAGTTGTTCCCGAACAACACTTCCGCCACTCCTCCAACTGCGTGATATTGCGATATTGTGATATCGCATATCACATATCACAGCATTTGGCCTGATCGCAAACGTATTTCGTTCCCACTCCTGAACTATACTCCTGCTTCTCTTCCAGCCTGTGATATTGCGATATTGAGATATTGCATATCGCATATCGCACTGCCAACCCTCCATCACAACTCTGCCATCTCACTTTTCAAATCATTCCACTCCAATGCATTTTTGCGCTATAATAAAGTTTTAATAAGTTTTAAACCCCCTCTTTCCACCTCTAAGCCTTGTTTCATGTGGTGAGCCCTCCATTAGCACCTTTAGTCCATTTTCCTCCAAACTAGAAGCCGCACTTTGTCAATTTTATTTTATCATGAATAGTTGCATGGTTAGAAGCATGATAGAATGGTAAATAGATCAGAGGATAAGTAGGGTGTGTTTATCTGATTAGCCTAGATAGGTGAAACTTAGTTTAGTTTCTTTTCAGTCATTTCCTTTTTTCAGATTAAATTAGTTTCCTTTCTATCATTTCCTTTCTGCAATTTAAGTTAGTTTCATTCTTGTCAGTTCCTTCCAGCAATTTACTTCCTGGTTCTTCTCATAGTTTAAGAAATAGCACCCCTTAGTAAAGTAGAAGAGGATGACATGAGAAGAATGCACCTGCTATGTATATAGCACTGTCACCTCTAATTTTGTACGAAACCCGGGTTGATAAAGTAAAGTAGACCAGCCCCTAGGAGTTGCGGCACTCTTCGTGCAATAACAGGGCTCGCCACTTTTTTGCGCCTTTGTTAGGGAGGTGTCTAGTAGACGCTTTGATTTTGTTTTAGAATTCTTTTCTTCTTTCCTTTATTTTCATGTTATTTCATAAATATTGAGAAAAAAAAATATCTAATTTTCATGCCTCATAGGAGTAGGAATACTCAAAGAAAAATCTTACCTAAAACTCCCACATCACCTCCTAGCCACCCTTCACTCTTCTTCGGTGGAAGT
This sequence comes from Pinus albicaulis, assembly GCA_034641835.2. NCBI lineage: Eukaryota > Viridiplantae > Streptophyta > Pinopsida > Pinales > Pinaceae > Pinus > Pinus albicaulis. The sequence continues at coordinate 195,231,235 of CM076570.1, read as the reverse complement.
GAGATTGAACTTCCTATAGGTGAGCCTTCTAAATACTATGAGGAACCTATTGGGGAAGAAGAAGAAGACCTTGGTCCAACTGAGGGACCTGCTTCACCTATCTTAAACATGGATGGGATCTAGAGAGCCTTTCCCATAAGAGAGGAAGATGGGGAAACTAAGATGAAAAACATTAGCCCCTGAGCTCTTCTACACTTTCATGGAATTATCTCTAAGGACCCTGACACATTCATGTTTGAATTTGCTGTTATTTTTGGGACTTATGACTACACCTCTGATGATCAGAAGTTGAAGCTATTCCCATCCACCTTTAAGGATGCAGTCTTGTGCTGGTTCATGGGTATGCCTGGGGATAACATCACTACCTGGGCATAGATGGAAGAGACCTTCAGTAGCAAATACAAAGACTATTGTAGGTCCAAGGAAAGTAAGGATGAGATCTATAGGATGAGTCTAGGGACGGATGAATCCTTAGATGACTATGAAGAGAGGTTTCAATTGAACTATAAGATATCCAAGTGTACTCTTGCTCCTGACTCACTTAAACTTGTACTTCTTCGAGGGATCAAAGAAGAGATGATAGAAACCTTGATTATGCTATCAGGAGGAGATATCTACCAAAAACCCTATGAAACAATCAAAACTTTCTTCCGAAAACATTCTAGGGCATTTAGGAAGAAGAGAAGAGCTAGCCAAAGTACATCGAATACCCCTTCCTCTTCCACCTCCATCTAGGCTACCTCAAATACTTGCACAACCCAATTTGAACCCAAAAAATAGACAAGCACAACAAGCTCCCAGTGGAGAAACATCCTATCCAGCTTATGTTGTTCAGATACATGAGGTTAATCTCAGGTTAGGAAGAGTAATCCCAGACAACCATCCTCCATCTCCACCTGTAAAGGTTGAGGAGGAAAAGGAAGAAGGTAACACTCAGATCCAACAACCTCCTTTTCCTGAGTGCTTGATCCACCCTAGTCAGCACACCCCAGAGGAGACTGAACTTCTAGGAGAATTGGAAAATTTGTGTGTAAATATACCACTTCTCTAGGCCATTAAGGGTGTACCTATCTACAATAGGCTCATTAAAAAAAAGTGCTTCAAGAAACCTAGGAGAAGGAAGAGAGATACCCCCACCATCAATGTGGTAGGGCAACTGTCTAACCTAATGTTGTGGAGGGTGATATTTCCAAAGTACTTGGACCTTGGTAGTTCAGTTGTTGATGTGAATATAGATGGTGTCATAGTCCCCAACACTTTGATTGATCTAGGGTTTCCATTACTATCATGATAAAGGAAATTATGTTGAAACTTAATCTCCAAGGGACTTTGAGGAAAACCACAACAGTTCTGCAACTTGCAGATTGGTCCACAATAACTCTGGAATGAATTGTTGAGGATGTTATGGTTACCATTGAATCTTGGGAGTATCATATATATTTCTTGGTCCTGCAACCAAAAACCAAGTTTAATGGTTATCCTCTCATCTTAGGGAGACCTTGGTTAGCCACTACATATGCTTATATTATTTGTCAGGCTGAAAACATGACTATCAAAAATGGGCCTTTGTCTAAACATCTAGTGTTATATCCTCCAACCCAACCTTCCATTGATCATGATCTCCCTATATGGTTGGAGGATGAAGAAGACTATTTATATAACACTACCCCTATGTGTACCATAGATGCTATTCTTAGAGGGGGGCATCTTGATGAAGATGAAATCATCGACCATGCCATTCAAAACCAGTCCTCCTCTAACATTCCTCTCAAAACCTTAGTCAAAGAGTCTGAAAGGCAATCTTGGATGGAAGTACACTCAGTTGAGTCAACCTCTGAATCCACCAAGGATAGATTTTTGCCCATCCAGATCTTTGAAAATCAACCCAAACCTCTCGAATGAGGAAGAGAAGCATCTATGCCATATTTTGAAAGAGAATCTAGATGCATTCTTTTGGGATTACAAGGACATGAAATGGGTGCATCCTTCAGTGTGAAAACACAATATTTACATCAAATAAGGATGCAAGCCTGTGAGACAACCCCATAGAAGGATGAACCAGACTCTGAAAGACATAGTCAAAGAAAAGCTGCAGAAACTATTGGATGCAGGGTTCATATATCCTATATCCAATAGTGAGTGGGTATCTCCTCTTTTCCTAGTCCCAAATAAGTATGGAAAGTGGTGAATTTGTGCTTATTATCGAGAACTTAACAAAGCCACCAAGAAATACCATTTCCCTTTACCATTTATAGACCAAGTCCTAGATGGCCTTGCGGGGAAGAAGTTCTTTTCCTTCTTAGATGGGTTCAGTGGGTACAATTAGATTCAAATAAGCCCTGAAGACCAGGATAAGACTACTTTCACCTGCCCTTGGGGTACCTTCGCTTATAGGTTCCTACCATTTGGGTTATGCAATGCCCCAGCTACCTTCCAAAGAGTTGTCTTGAGCATCTTTTCTGAGTTAGTCTATGACTTTGTTGAAATCTACATGGATGATTTCACATTATATGGGTATGCCTTCTAGGAAGCTCTCTCCAATTTGGGTAAAATACTAAGAAGGTGCATTGAGACGCATCTCTCCTTGAGCCTAGAAGAGTGTGAGTTCCTGAAGAAAGTAGGGGTTGTATTAGGACACTCCATATCCCAAGTAGGAATACATGTAGACCCGAACAAAATCACTATCAGCAAAAGGGTACATGCTCCTCAAAAGCAAAAATATGTTAGGAATTTCTTAGGCTTAGATGGTTACTATAGAAGGTTCATCAAATATTTCAACAAGATGGCTTCATCATTATTTGGGTTATTGGCCAAAGATTCTGAGTTTATTTGGTTCGGTCCTTGTCAAGAGGCTTTCGAGCTCATTAAGGAAAAGTTGACTACTGGCCCCATCCTCTAAGGTCTTAATTGGACTCTGACTTTGCACATCCACACTTATGCATCCGACAAAGTTTAGGGGCAGAATTAGGACAATTAGAGGACAAAATACCTTATTCCATTTATTTCATCAGCAAGAACTTGTTCAAGGCCGAGCTGAATTATACTGTTACTGAGAAGGAGATGTTAGCAATTTCCATGCTTTGAACAAATTCAGGAATTATGTAACTGGATATCAGACCTTTGTTCACACTGACCATAAATCCATCAAGTATTTAATGAACAAATCGGATTTTAATGCTAAGATAATTAGATTGTTGTTACTTTTGCAGAAATTCGATTTGACTATTGTTGATAAACCTAGAAAGGAGAATATTGTTGCATATTTTTTGTCCAGGTTAGCTCTCCCTACAGGTGAAGAAGGAATGGTGGATGACCAGCTGCCAGATGAGCATCTCTTTTTTATATTATAACTCTCACCATGGTTTGTTGATATAGCCAAATACTTGGTTGCTGGGAGACTCCCTCCTATTTTTTCATTCAGGGAGAGAGTAGAATCATCAGAAAAAGCACCCCTTTCACATGGATTAGGCGGAACCTTTTCAAGCTATGCCTTGATAAAATCCTAAGGAGATGTGTGAGGGAGGAAGAAGTTTTTGATATCCTCTTTTCATGTCATGATAGCCCTTGTGGAGGCCACTTTTCTGCAAAGAGAACTGTTTAGAAAGTTTTTAAGGCAAGATACTATTGGCATACACTTCACCAAGATTCCAGAAGGTACACCAGCATGTGTGACTAGTGCCAAAGGATGGGGAAACCCACACAAAGGGATGAGATGCCTTTTCACCCTCAGGTGGATCTTGAGCCATTTGACAAGTGGGGCATGGAATTTTTTGGACCTATCGATCCACCATCCGGACATAATAAGTATATCATAGTATACACTAATTAGATGATAAAGTGAGCTGAAAAAAAGCAGTGAAGGTAGCAACTGAGGAGAAAGTAGTAGAATTTCTGAGGGAGAATGTGTTTTACAAGTTTGGGTACCCCAGAGAAATAGTCACTGATCAGGGAGCACAATTCACATCTCACCTCATTGAGAATGTTTTGAGGAAGCAAAAGATTAAGCATAGAACTTCTAATGCCTATCACCCTCAGGCGAATGGCCAAGTAGAAGTAACTAACAGAACTTTAGAGAGAATCCTCACCAAGGTTGTGATCAGCATCAGAAAATATTGGGCAGACAGATTGGTAGAAGCTACTTGGGCCCACAACACTACTTGGAAGACAACAATAGGATTCACTCCTTATGAACTAGTCTATGGTAAGAAGGCTCTACTTTCAGTTGAGTTTGAATTCAATACTTTAAGAATGGCAGCTAAATTAAATATAGATCTATCAAATCCCCAAAAAGACAGGTTGTTGCAACTAAATGGATTGGAGGAGTTCAGAATGAAAGCACTTCTTCACACAGAGGTAGTTCAGCTGCAAAGGAAGGTCTGGCATGACAAGAACATCAAATAAAAGACCTTCTAAGAAGGATATTGGGCACTATTGTATGATTCAAGGTTTGAATATTTCAAAGGCAAGCTAATTAAAAGATGGTTGGGACCTTACATAGTGGAAAAATGTTTTGATAATGGCATAATTCAAACCAGAACCATAGATGAGGAAGGAAACCCCTTTCTTGTCAATGGTCATAGACTTAAAATTTAGAAGAAGCCTTTGTCAAGGGCAGAGTTCATAAATTAAATAAGAAGAGAGGTGTATGTGATGGGTAACTCCATAGTTTCCCACACCTCCTGAAAAGAGAGAGATAGAGAAAATAATAAAGATCCATGGGTGAAAACCTCTCTGAGGCACCCAAGGCAAGCTTGTGGGTTGAAAACCTTGATGGAGGTAGCTCACTTGCTCTTAAAAAAAAAGAAAAAAAAAAGAAAAGAAAAAGAGAATAAAGATCCATGGGTGAAAACGTCTCCGAGGTTCCCAAGGCAAGTTTGTGGGTTGAAAACCTCCATGGAGGCAACCCACTTTCTTTCAAAAAAAAAAAAAAAACAAAACAAAAAAATACATCTACATCTCTGTGTTTGCTTTGTTTGTTGTTTTGCAGGTTATTAATGGTTTCTAGAAACAAAGGGAAGCATTCATCTTCTTTTCCCTTCTTATATTTTACCATCCATCCCATCATCCACTCCATTAATTTTCATAACTTCCTCCATCACCTCCATACACCACATCCCTCCATTCCTGAGAACAATGTAGCAAGGAAAGCAAAACAAAGACTGCTACAAACATCAAGGAATTCCTACAACACAAAAATATATTCATGAACAACAAGAAAATAACATAGAGAGGAGCTGATAAAGCAGACCCCAAGAAATACAATAGTGCCACCCATGGCATCTGGAGAACCCCCACACAGCATCTACAATGGGAAGAAACAACAAGAAAGATCAGGAGCTCACTCAGAGAGTTTCTCATTCAGCAAGTTGCTCATTCAGAAAACAGGAAAACAAGTAAGAACACAACATATAAGAGGCTTGTCTCCAAATTCCAGGTCCTATAAATGCTTTGAAATCAACTGGTAAGCTCAGGTATAGCCCCTCACCCCTTGCTATGCATTCATAATGGTCGAAAATAATTAAATTTGCAGACTAAGAGGTCAAGAGGCAGAAAGGTGGCCAGTTAACTTGGCCACCACCATGAAGTATGACTGAAAAAACTAGAAGTACATGCCACCTGGGCCAACAAAAAAATTAAATCATTTGGAGTGGAGGAGGATGAGAGGAGGAGACATGCATTATCATCCAGTTAACAAGAAGAGGGTCCAATTGTCTACAACAGAAACTGGAGCCGAGCCATGTTACATAAGCGCATCAAAAAAAAAAACAGCTGCGCAGTCTAATAATAAAGAGGGCCTGTCTCATCCAAACCAGTAAATTGAAATTTTTTAAAGGGAGAGAGACCGACGGAAGCCCGCAGCACAGCAACAGTGACCTTAAGACGCGTATTTTGGGACAACATGCAACAAAAGCAGCAGAACAACGTCACCCTACCCATGGCCTGGTCCTCTTTCGTAAATATGAGCAGGGAAGCTTTTATAGCAACCAACCCAAACAAGGAATAATTCCACTTCTAGCCTTAGAGAAGAAGAAGAGGAACCAAAAGAAGAACCGGAAGAAGAACCAGAAGAAGAGGAAGAGACAAAGGGCCAAGGAAAAACATAAGAGATGGAAACAGAAGTCATATAGGTAGCATAAAGTGAGAAAGAAGTAGACTCATAACACATCATCGCATCCCCTCAAGACAAAGAGGTAGTTGCCACCTTAGCTCCTCTGAGTGCAAAGAGAAAAAGGTAAACCTTTATGTATTTCAGAGCTGACAGGAGTTATAGTATGAGTCAGAGAGAGCCAGAAACTCCTCCCACGAGCTCGATTATCATTGAAGAATAACCAAGGGAGGAGGAAAGAATTGAAGAAATAGTTATGAAGGAGCAGTTGCAGAAGGCACAGGTATAGAATGTAGCACTGAAGGAGAAAGTGTAGTAAAAAGGGAAATAAGTAGTCACCATGGTAGAGTTATGCATAGAAGCCATTCAACATAGATTCCCTCCTGACTCATATGCTGTGTGCCTCAAGGAGCAACAACTCCTATTTCAAATCAAAACTCTAGCCTCCCATGGATCACTACCTTTCCAATATTATAGGAAATTCATGGATTTATACAAGCAAGCCAACATGGCTGATCAGGAAAAAATGGCAGAGTTTTATGTGCATAACCTTGTGCTGACAAATTTGGATACTTGGGACCCCAATTCCACAATGGGGGATATGAAGCTAATGGCTCTAACATCTTGGATGATGAATGAGGACATTAGAGAAAAAATGATATGGAGGGCCATGGGAAGAAGAAATAGAGAAACCTTATATACTAGACCAGAATTGTTCAACACAAGAGGATTCATCCTTAACCATCGAGAGATTGAAAGGGAACCTACACTAGTTGAAAGCTACCTTCAAACTCAAACACAGGTAATAGGCCACTTTGATGATGTTTCTAGGTAGATAGAATATGAGTGCATTATGACCAACCAGAGGAGATGGAACAACCTCCCTCATAACCTCAATAACAGGGAGTACCATACTCTAGAAAGACTGAGGCATGAATTGGAAAGGGCACCATTATACAAGAGGGCCATGCAGGCCAAAAATATCCAATGGTTGGGACTAAAGATCAACCGACCTTTGCTGTTGAGGCTGAATGATGAAAAGGACACATATACACAAGATAGAGAATGGGAGGATGCAAAAAATAATAATGGCTTTTACCCCTTTGGGGAAACTCCCACACTTCTTCCTCAGGAAATCACGGGGGTTGTCAAAGCCTTGAAAGAAATGTAGGAGGAGGATTAGTTGCTCAGAGGATGAGCAACCATTCAGTAGGGGGGTGATGATGAGCTCCATCATTAGACATATTTGGAGGGGTTAATGGTCACCTTTTTGCCTTCTTAGATATTTTTTCTTGCATTTTTATTATTATTTGGTTTTATGATGCTAGTATAGGTGGTGATTAAGGCTAACATACTCTGAGTGCCTAATATGAGGTTGAGTGTAGAAAATCATGAATTATTAACATTTTTATAAGGATTTTATCATAAATACTTGGAGGAGACAGAAAGGAGAAATATAGGAGGATTTTTGACCCTCCTTAAATCTCAAAGGTAGGAAAATGACCCCAAATATTCTCTCAGCAATTTGAATTTCAAAGGCAGGCAAAGGATCCCCAAGGATTCTCTCCAGCAATTCGAACTCCAGAGGCAGTTGAGCAACTCAAAGAGAAGTGCACTCAATCTTTGTTTACTTGGAGTCAAGTGGACTCAATCACTATTTTCTAGGGAGTTGTTGGTAGCTACCCTATGGAATAATTAGAGAAAAGCTATAGCTAGGAAGGGTCAAAACTTTGTTGCAAGATAATGAGCTTTTTATTATTTTACTCAGTGATCAAACTTTCAGAAATGTATGAGGCTATTCTTTTATGAAATGAGTAGACTGATTTCATTTTACTTATTTAAGTTTTAGAGATCTAGGCTTGTGGGTTAGGGCCCAATCCATGTGCCTCAGCCTCTTTGATTTATTTGTTTTCTGCTTTCTGTCATTTCATTAGTTCTGCTTCTGATAATTTCGTTTATGTTTCAAATTGTTGTTTAGTTTTTCTTTCAGTGTGTTTCTATAGGTTTCATTTGCTTGTGAGTAATAGAATAGAGGGGAAAAACCAAAAAAAGTTGTGGATCAAGACCCCCTTCTCATATCTTTCAATAGAGCTCAAGGAGGGTGAACCTTCCCATAGACCCAAAAATTGATTTCTGTTCACTGTTTCTGAGATTAAAATTAGAGTTGCATTACCATTTTTTGGTCTTCCTTTTCATTGTATTTTTATGCATTTGTCTTTTATTTGTGCATAAGTTAGCAGGTTGACTATAGGAATTATTGTTAAAACCCTAGAGCAGCTCCATAGTGCCTCCCCGCTTCATTCTTCATCTCTATCTTCACAATCTGCACACTGATGTTATGCCCTCCATTTCCACTTTTTCCCACTTATTCTCACTCCCACACCCACTTTTTTATTCATAAAAACACTTAAACCATTCAGCCCACCTTATTCCTTTGATTTTATTAGTCACATTTACCTTACCCTTTTTAATGCAAAACACTTGAAAACCATTATAATTTGACCTCCACCCTTGCTCCTCAAACTTCCTACTACCGTATTTCACTCCGTCACAAATTGCAACTCATCCAAAGTCTTTGTTTATGCTCTCCCATTCCAAGTCCTAATGACGATATTTCCTTTATGCCTTACCTTTGTCGCTTGTTAGTAAAATCATTCAAAAACATTGGAAAACTTGATCCTTTTCCTTACCTTTTAACTTACCGCATCTCCCTCTCGCATTTTCGCAAATCGTATTTTTCACTCTCCATCCTCTCCTTGTTAACACTTACCACTCTTGTCTGCTGATTGCAATATTGGTATCGCGCTCTGCCACCGGTCCCACTGCCACTTCATCCGACTCATCACATATCGCAGCTCGTTCCCAAACAACACTTCTGCCACTCCTCCAACCACACGATATTTCGATATTGCGATATCACATATCGTAGACCAGAACCTTAGGCATTTTTACAAATTGCATTTCACACTCTCCATACACTCCTTGTTAACACTTACCGCTCTTGTCTGCCAATTGTGATATTGGTATCGCACTCTGCCACCGGTCCCACTGCCACGTCATCCGACTTATCACATATCGTAGATCATTCCTGAACAACACTTCCACCACTCCTCCAGCCATGCGATATTGCGATATTATGATATCACATATCGAAAATCGCAACCTTTGGCCTGATTGCAATCGCATTTCGCTCCTGCTTCTCCGCTATCCCATGATATTGTGATATTGCAATATCACATATCGCATATCGCACTGCCAGCCCTCCATCGCAACTCCACCATCGCACATTTCAAATCATTCCTCTCCCAATAATTTTTGGGCTATAATAAATTTTTAATAAGGTTTAAGCCCCCTCTTTCAACATCTAAGCCTTGTTTCATCTAGTGAGCCCTCCATTGGCACCTTTAGCCCATTTTCCTCCAAAATAAAAGCCACACTTTGTCAAGTTTAGTTTATCATGAATAGTTGCACAGTTAGAAGCATGATATCATGGTAAATAGATTAAAGGATAAGTAGGGTGTGTTTAGCCGATTGGCCTAGTTAGGTGCAACTTAGTTTAATTTCTTTTTGGTCATTTCATTTTTGGTGATTAAATTAGTTTCCTTTCTATCATTTCCATTCTGCAATTTAAGTTAGTTTCATTCCTATCAGTTCCTTCCAGCAATTTACTTTCAAGTTATTATCATAGTTAAATAAATAACACTCCTTCTTAATGCAGAAGATGATGACATGAGAAGAATGCATTTTTTGTGTATATAGCATTGTCACATCTAAGTTTGTACGAACCCTGGGTTGATAAAGTAAAGTAGGGCAACCCCTAGGAGTTGCAGCACTCTTGGTGCAATACCAGGGCTCACCAACATGCACTGTATTTCTCCCAACACAACATTCCATCAGTTGTAGGATTGATCCAATCATCATCCCGGGTAGTCAGTTTGTAAATATGGTCAAAATCCTCCTCTTCATGCACCAGTTCTGCATATCGTTCTCCTTCTCTTGGATCGAGGGGGACTATTAGCCACGTACCATCATTCTCAAAGACCATGCTTCTTCTTTTCAGATTGATGATACCTCCCATGTCAATAGCCCAATCTAGTCCTGAGAGCGTAGGGTAAGGGTACGCATCATCCATAATCTTGAATACTTCAAAATCTGCATAGACTTTAAATTCCGCAATGCCTACCAAAACCTTCAATAACCTACCTAGTGGAATGATCTTGTGTTGGTTAGCCATAGGTAACTTAATAGTTGACCACTCCATCTTGGTTTCCCCCATCCTTTGCCAGGTTTGTTTGGGCACGACATTGGCATCAGACCCCAAATCGAGGATGACTTGATCCATATCATATTCTCCAATTTGTGCGTTCATACACATCTCTCAACCGTCCTTTTCTTTCTCTTATAAATCTTATTCATAGCTTTAACTTCCATTTGGGGGGCATCCCTTTCTGCACAGATGTCTATTAATGCTTGGAGATTCTCCACTGCCTTCTGGTTGTGCAGAAACTTCATACACGCCTGAAGGAATGACTTAACAGCTTCATTTGCCTTCTGATCCCAAAAATTCCTCGAGGTGGATGCTTCATCCTTAGAAAAATCCTTCCTAGATTTGATGAAGGTCTCTTTCTCCTTCTGTAGGTCCAGGCTTTCTTTTTTTTCAGAGGCCTTTCTGATTAGTGGTTCAACTGCAACTTTTGCCTCAGCTCCTCTAGTGGCAATGCCACTGCACGTAATTACATTGACACTGGGCCCATCATCACACAGTTCAGCCTTAACCCATTATACATTTTGCATTGGTTTCTGTATTTTATCCTGCATCTTCACTATCAGCACAGGAAAGTATTAAATTACATGATCGAACTGTCTACAATACCTGCAGGATTGGTGTGCAGGGTTTGGGCAGTCTCTTGCATAATGTCCAATGTCCCCATAGTTGTAGGAAATTAGTTTCCCTCTTCCTTGACCTACGACTTTGCCTCTCCCTCCTCGTCGTCCTCTTACAGGGGATCCTCCTTGCCTGAAGGGAGATGTCGGTGATGAAGGGTCAGCCTGCACCCTGTATAGGTTCCCCCTATCTATCATCAGATCATATGTTCGGCAGTTGTGCCAACGAGTAGAATATGCACTAATGTTGTTTCAGTTCTGGGACATAGGCACCTAATCGTGGGAAATGGTTTGTATCATGTCGTCCTGCTACCTGAAAATCAGCGCACCACCATGTGGGGGTACTTGATCCCCCAGCCTGCATAGAATCTGATAACAGAGGGCACTGATCCCTAGTGTGGCCTGATACATTGCAACATATGCACCAAACATCTGTGCTAGCTTCGTTAACCCGATCCCTTCTTAAATTATGAATTTCTAAGTGCATTGCTTCTAGCTGGCTTTGGATCTACAGTGCCCCACATTAAGCATCATTCCTTGGCACAACTTCTAGCTTCATGGCAATCTCCAGGGCCTCTTCCTGCGAATCAATCTTCTGCTGGCCCATAGGTCTGCACAGATGGGGTAATAGCATGGCAATAAACCACTCCTTATGCTTTTTGTCCTCATAGAAAAAATCCTCCATCACTGATGAATTTCTTTAGCCTCTGGTCATCTTCCCAAACATATTCCATAGGTCCCTATTTAATATCTTTCAACTCTACTACAAATTGAGAATAGGACTTAGGCTTTCAGAACTGCTTCTTCGGGGCATCCTTAATCTCCTGTATCGTAGGATTCACATGCTGAGCAATGTATCCCATGAACTAATCCAGAGCCCTCGCTTCAAAGGCTATTGATAGCTGCGCTCTTTTTACAACATCATTATTAACATTCTTGGCAGTCCATACTGAATCTGCCACGAACCAGAACTAATCCACATCCTCGTCCCCCGCACCCTTAAAGGTGGGTAACTTCATGTGCGCAACCATATCGTTTGCGGGTGGTGGTAGAGGTGGGGTAGGAGAATTCTTACCCTTGCGTGAGTTCGATGGTGGCATAGCCAAGGGAGTGGTCTCTTCGTGCGCAGCCCTACCTTTGTTTAGATCAGGCGGATCCCTTAGAGGACTGTACAACGATCTATCCCCTTCTTTATTGACCTGGTAGTATTTACCGCTTCGCCTTGTACTTCCACTCTGATCGGAGGTCATTCAATCAGTGTGACTACACAGGATACCCTTTTCACATAATAGCATCTCAATCACCAGCGGCAATGTTTGCAAGAAATTACCCCTAAATCCCTTGAAAAACCTTCACTCTGCTTCAGAATAGGAAACAAATTGATCGACTACAAATTCATTTACAAATCCACTCAAAAATTATCAACCCAATGATCTACAGTTCAGGTAATTTTGTTATCAGTCTTCTCCAACTGTTGGATCAGCTCAGGGGTCCACTCCATGACCTGATCTTCTTTCCAAAAAGTTTTGGAATTCCGCTAACCTTGCCAGCCACTGCTGCAGTTTATGTGCGAAGGTTACGAAGAATATTTCATGTACCTCCGTAAAAATGTACCACTCTTCGGAAGATAGATTCTTACTTCTATTTTCTTTTAGGGAAAACTCCTAAATCTATTTTTCAACCCAGTCCTCAAGTTCAGGCTTCAATGGCTACCAATGAACCTATGGAATTACCCAATATCTGTAATATCCCGAATGGGAAATATACAACAATACAAGCATACAACTACATAGAAAAAATGCCGGAAATAGAACATAAAGCAAATACACATAAAATGCCGGGAATGCTAAGCCATTTTATTAATCTCAGAATATAAATGGATACAATGGATAATCAGAATAATAGCACCTATCCTTGCACAAGGCAAGTGAAGAACCCTCTCAGAAAATAGGAAATGGCTGCTACAGAAACTGCGTCCCAGTTGCTGGAAGAAACTGCCGTAAACTGCTGCTGCTGGAATGAAATGGAACTAGGGGTTGATCCCCTTGCCAGAATGAGCTGAAAATCTGCAGAACACCTGAACTCACCACCCCGGACAAAACCCAGAAACCATGTAGAGAATGGTCAGCCTCCGAAAATCACCTCCGGAACCCTCCTCAAGGAAAAACGCTGTCTCTCCAAGCCCAGCGCAGAAGCCAAATGATATATGCTGAAATAGGGCCACAAACTCCCCGGAAAATCTCCCACTGATGAATTCTGAACCTCCACACCGAATCTCATTGAATCTCCTGCAGAAACCCCGCAATAGAACACCTCCTCCAAGAACTGCGTCCTCACTCCCAGGGACTGCGCAGTCACCAAAAGAAGCCCAGCTCCTCCGCAAAACAACAACCAAATCTCCCGCAAAAGACTGAAGGAAAAACTTGCCCGAGCAGGCACTCGAAGTCCCCCGGGGCTAAGGGCGAGATCTCTGACCGGAGACACTCAATCGCACTAAACAGTGCTGCAGACAGGCTAAATAGCCAGCGTGCTCAAGAAGACAGAAGTCTAGCTCAATATCATCAACATCAATAATGCCCCAAATGAGATGGCTCTCCCACCTTTTATAACGCTAGCCCTCCTCAAAAACCCTAACGTGGTCCCTCTCTCTCCCACGTGCTCCTCATAAGACTGCGTAGAGGCTCCTAAAGGCTACGTGAGCCCCCTCTCATACGTGGTGTGGACCCCCAAGGCTCTTCCTTAAGTTATAACGTTGCATGTACTAGGGAAACACTTTATTTTATCTAAGTGAGTTAGACCCTTTTTCTCACTTTTATTTATTAGTAAACTATAGTCGGAAAAACTATACAAAAATCAAATATTCCAATTAGCGGTGCTAATTAGGAATATTAAAGTCTCCCCCGGCAAAACATTGCTTGTCCTCAAGCAACTGAAGTGATGGATGCTGCAGTATCTTCTCATTCTCCCAAGTGGCATCCTCATCCGGCAAATTCTTCCACCTCACCAAGAATTCCCGGACCGTCCTGCTTCGTAGCTGCCTCTCCCTGGTATCAATAATAGCCTCTGGCTACAACACCAGACGCCCCTCATCATCCGTAGGTGGTAGCTCATCTGTGACTGTCACCTACTGGCCCAATGCCTTTTTCAGGCATGATACGTGAAAAATGTCATGGATCTTGCTGTCGGGGCAGCTCTAACTCATATGCAACCTGCCCAATCCTTCGTATCACCCTGTATGGTCCATAAAAGTGGGGCTTAAGCTTCTCATCCCCCTTCTTCTTAAGTGAAGACTGTCGGTATGGCTGTAATCGTAGGTAGACCAAGTATCCTACCTCAAAATGTCTCTCTACCCGACCTCGATCAGCATACAGCTTCTGCTGATTCTGTGCTGTGGGCATGTTATCCTTGAGAGCTCGGAGGATATCCTAACTCTCTTGGATCCAGATCTTGGCTCTTAGAGCCCTGCTAACACCAAACATCACGTCCACAAAAGATAAAGGATGATACCCATACAAAGCATAGAACGGCGACATACCAATGGACATGTGATGCGTCGTGTTGTAGCAATACTCTCCCAAATGCAGCCACTTCAGCCATGCCCTCTGCTTCCCATTGACATAGTTACGCAAGTAGCCCTCCAGCCACTTGTTAACTATCTATGTCTGTCCATCCGTCTGTGGGTGATAACTAGTGCTCAGTGTCAACTCAGTCCCCACTAGCCGAAAAAGCTCCTGCCAGAATCCGCCCATGAAGCGGCTGTCCCTGTCACTGATAATGGTCTTAGATAGACAATGCAATCTGAAAATCTCCCTGAAGAACAGCTCTACCACCTGTGCTGCTGTGTAGTGCGCGGATACGGCGAAAAAGTGCACATACTTTGTCAGTCGGTCAACGAAAACAAAGATGCAGTCCTTGCCCTGCACCATGGGCAACCCTGTGATGAAGTCCATCGATATGCTCTCCCATTTCCCCTCTGGAATGGGAAGAGGCTGCAACAACCCTGCGGGATGGCTCATCTCTCCCTTGTTCCTCTGACAAATATCACACTCCCTGACATACTGGAGTACGTCCTCCTTGAGGCCCTTCCATGAGAACCTCTCCCTGATGGCCCTGTAGGTCTTGGTGAACCCCTGATGGCCCGCCAATGGAGAATCGTGTGAAGCATGGAGAATCTTCTTCTTAAGCTGAGACCCCTCAGTCAAGAAGATCCTGTCCCTGTAATAGATAATCTCATCGACCACCCTGTACCTGTCATCTGCTACCTGCCCATCCAACACCTCAGATGCAAACCTGTCCTTGGAGTACTCCACCAATAGTCGAGCCCTCCAATCAACGTCCAAGCTCATAAGAGATAACGTGGCCGGTCTACGTGAAAGGGCATCTGCTACCACGTTATTCTTGCCTTTGACGTACTCAATGTCAAAGTCATAGGCTTGGATCTTACTGATCCACTTCTGCTGCCTCTCCTGCAACTACTTCTGCTCCAGAAAGTACCTGAGGCTGTTGTGATCGGATCTCACCCTGAATCTGCTGCCCACTAAATACTGCCGGTATTTGGCCAATGCATGCATAATGGCCAACATCTCCTTGTCGTATATGGAATACAACCTCTCATGCGGAAGGAGTTTCCGGCTCTCAAAAGCTATAGGATGACCACCCTGCATCAGTACTGCGCCAATCCCCTCTCCTGACGCATCGCACTCCAAGATAAATGGCTGCGTGAAATCCGGAAATGCAAGCACGGGGCAGCTACTCATCACCTCCTTGAGCCTATCAAAGGCTCGCTGTGCTATATCCGACCAACTGAATGCCCCCTTCCTCGTCAAGTCTGTGAGGGGTGCAGCAAGCTGTGAGAAACCCTTGACGAACTTCCTGTAGTAAGTGCAAATGCCAATAAATCCCCAAAGCTCAGTCACGTTTCTCGGCTATGGCCAATCTCTGATGGCCCTGATCTTCTCCTCGTGGACTCTCACCTCATCCACTCCTATAATATGCCCCAAGTACAGCATCTCCGTCAACCCGAACTCACATTTGGAGAGCTTGGCATAGAACTGCTGCTCCTCCAAAATGCGCAATACTGTCTCAATATGTTGGAGATGCTCCTCCCAAGTCCTGCTATATATGAGTATGTCATCGAAGAAGACCAGCACAAACTTCCTCAGATGACCCCTGAAGATATGGTTCATGCACGACTGAAAGGTAGCGGGTGCATTGGTCAGCCCAAAAGGCATAACCAGAAACTCAAAGTGCCCATAATGACACCTAAAGGCGGTCTTGGGAATGTCCTATTCCCTCACGCGTATCTGATGGTACCCTGATCTCAAATCAATCTTTGAGAAGAACCGTGCTCCTCTCAACTCGTCCATCAACTCATCGATCCTGGGAATGGGGTACCTGTTCTTCAGGGTCTTCTTGTTCAGAGCCCGGTAATCAATGCACATCCACAATGTGCCGTCCTTATTCTTCACCAACACCATGGAAGAAGCAAAAGGACTCGTGCTCGACCGAATGTGCCCAAGGGCCAGCAACTCCTGAATAGCACGCTCAATCTCATCTCGATAGGCCTTGGGATGCCTATAAGGTGTGGTGATCACTGCCTGTATACCCTGCTCCAGCTCAATGGTATGCTCAAACCCCCGATCTGGTGGCTGCCTTGGCAGAATATCCCCAAATACTATGGCATACTTGTCAAGGATAGTCTGTACCTCTGGATGCATTCCCTGTCCTGTAGCTGCTACCTCCGATGCCCGCAGCTCTACTGCCCACTCTATGTCTCCCTTACGGAAGGTTGCCTCCATCCGATGTGCCGACACAGTCTGAGGCGGATATGTGTGCTGTCCCCGTATCTTCTCATGCCTCCCTGTCTTGGGATCATCCCACTCCATCTCTAGGGCCTTCCAATCTGTCGTGACCTTCCCTAGAGTAATAAGCCACTGAACACCCAGTATCATGTTGGTGTCTGGAATATCGACCACAAAGAAATGATTAGTCAATGTATAGGTGCCCATCGTCACTGATAACTCGGGAACATACCGAGCACACACCATGGTCTGATCTCCTGGGACCAAAACGGAAAATCCATCAAAAATCTCAGTCTGTATACCTCTCCGCTCAACCATCTATGCATCGATGAAATTGTGGGTTGCCCCACTGTCGACCAAGACTGAGACTCGCTGGCCATGCACTGTCCCCCGTACGTGCAGCGTCAAGTACTTGGGAACTCCCCGCAATGCTGCTAGAGCTCCTCCAGTAGGTGCAAACGACGCACCACCTCCTGGTGGTGGTGGAGGTGATAAGGTACCCTACGCTGCATAACAATATCCTTCCTCTACATCATCCTCCTCATCCTCTTCCCCGCTGCTCTTGGAGAAGACCTCAATGAAATGTGCTTTCCCTGCAGCACATCTATGTCCCGGCGCCCATGGCTCCTGGCAAGTGAAGCACAACCGCTTCTTCTTCAGCTCCCTTTGGGCCTCATCATCTCCCTATACTCATCCAGGATTCCCCTTGGGAGGCGGAATCCTCGTGTCCTTCCCCTTAGGCTGGAAAGCCTGTCTCTGGGGGTACGATGTCCGAGTCCTGGGTAAGACATCCTGTAAATATCGGGTCCTGCTGATGGCATCCTGAAGCGTAGCTGGTCTAGTCGACCTGACTAGGCCACGAAGTGGCTCTGCCAACCCCTCCACAAACATGTAGACCATCCGAGCTGCGGATAGATCTGGCACCATCACTGAAACCCTCAAGAAATCTGAAATGTAAGTCTCTGGACTCCCAGTTTGTTTGAGCTTTGTCAGCTCAACGAAGTGCTGCTCCGGATCCCTCCTGTCAAAACGCTCTATCACCCTCCGGGTAAACTCGACATATGTCCCCACTGTAGAATGCCCGAGTGTCGTCATCCCATGAAACCACCAGTCCTGGGCCTCACCCTCCAGATGTAATGTTGCCACCTTAATGGCCTCTGACTGCGACATATGATTAAGCTGGAAATAGATATCCAACTTCTCTACCCAAGACTTTGCCGAAATTTTTGATGAACCATCAAACATGGGCAAATGAAATCTGCTAGCTGCGCGGTGGTCATCATGATGATGTCTGTGTCCCCTGTGATGATCACGGGGTCTGACATCATGCTGGAGATAAACATAATCTCTAAATGAGATAATATATCTGATCGTCGGCCCGTGTGCCAGGTACTCTGCAATGTAGGCGTCCATCTGGCCAGGGTCAACCTCCGGCTCCCGCTGTGCCTCTGCCCCTGTGTCCTCTGCTAGGAAAGTGGGCATAGTGGATCGCGTGGGTGCATGCGATGCCATGATGGGGATAGCATCACGCTCCGGCATATGGTGTGATGTGCCTGATCCCTCACCGAATTGAAAACCCCTTGGGGTTTCCCGCTGCCTAACCTCCAGCGCAGTGAGTCTCTGTGACACATCCTGCATGTGTTGGAGGAGCGCCTCTCTACATCTCCTCGCATCCTCCTCATCTTCCATAGGACCCTGCTGCTCTGCGTTCACCACAGGCTGCTCCTGCTCTGACTCTGTCTCAGGCTACTCCTGATCTCTGTATATCTTGGGCTGCTCCTGATCTGTGTCCACCACTCGAACACAATCCCCCTCTCCGTAGGTGTTCTCCAACCTACGCTCAACGTCTCTGTATTTCTTACCCCGGTAACAGATATGGGGTCTATCCCTCGGCCTCATAGACTGCTAGCTCCACAGGCTGAGCCAGATCTATGCCTTGATACCACTGTAATATCCCGAATGGGAAATAGACAGCAATACAAGCATATAACTACATAGAAAAAATGCCGGAAATAGAACATAAAGCAAATACACAGAAAATGTTGGGAATGCTAAGCCATTTTATTAATCTGAGAATATAAATGGATACAATGGATAATCAAAATAATAGCACCTATCCTTGCACAAGGCAAGTGAAGAACCCTCTCAGAAAACAGGAAATGGCTGCTACAGAAACTGCGTCCCAGTTGCTGGAAGAAACTGCCGTAAACTGCTGCTGCTGGAATGAACTGGAACTAGGGGCTGATCCCCTTACTGGAATGAGCTGAAAATCTGCAGAACACCTGAAATCACCACCCCGGACAAAACCCAAAAACCATGTAGAGAATGGTCAGCCTCCGAAAATCACCTCCGGAACCCTCCTCAAGGAAAAACGCTGTCTCTCCAAGCCCAGCGCAGAAGCCAAATGATATATGCTGAAATAGGGCCACAAACTCCCTGGAAAATCTCCCACTGATGAAGTCTGAACCTCCACACCGAATCTCACTGAATCTCCTGCAGAAACCCCGCAATAGAACACCTCCTCCAAGAACTGCGTCCTCACTCCCAGGGACTGCGTAGTCACCAAAAGAAGCCCAGCTCCTCCGCAAAACAAAAACCAAATCTCCCGAAAAAGACTAAAGGAAAACCTTGCCCGAGCAGGCACTCGAAGTCCCTCGGGGCTAAGGGTGAGATCTCTGACCGGAGACACTCAATCGCACTAAACAGTGCTGCAGACACGCTAAACAGCCAACGTGCTGAAGAAGACAGAAGTCTAGCTCAATATCATCAACATCAATAATGCCCCAAATGAGATGGCTCTCCCACCTTTTATAACGCTGGCCCTCCTCAAAAACCCTAACGTGGTCCCTCTCTCTCCCACGTGCTCCTCATAAGACTGCGCAGAGGCTCCTAGAGGCTACGTGAGCCCCCTCTCATACGTGGTGTGGACCCCCAAGGCTCGTCCTTAAGTTATAATGTTGCATCTACTAGGGAAACACTTTATTTTATCTAAGTGAGTTAGACCCTTTTTCTCACTTTTATTTAT